>QEPC01012309.1:60993-91881 GCA_003113815.1 Sphenodon punctatus
GTCCCTTCTCCCTAGCTGCCCCCCATGCCTGGAACTCCCTTTCTGCCCACATCCACCTGGCCCCTTCCCTTCGTACCTTCAAATCCCTCCTCAAGACCCACCTCTTCCGCTCTGCCCTCCCCGACTCCTTGCTCCTCTCACCTAACTCCTGCTGATACCCTCCATCCAATCTGTTACCTGAGGTCTGTGTACTCATATCCTCACCACATGGACCAACCAGCCATCATTCTTGATGTAACCAAGCCAAGCACGTGCACCTAGGACCTCGCATCCTCGTGAATGTCACACTCCTTGTCTCTCCCTCTCTTCCCCTTTCTTCGTCTCCCCCTCTCCCTCTGTCTCTCAGATTATTAGCCCTAGGTCAGGGACCGTATCTATTCAATTACTTTGTAAAGCACCAGGAACATTGCTGGCACTGTATAAAGGCTTAATAATAATAATAATAATAATAATAATAATAATAAATAATCTGAAGTGTCTGAGTGAGATCATCCAGAGGTTTGGAGTGAGTGCCATCCGCATGCTCATGACACCTAGCACTACCACTCTTTTTCATCTGACCCAGGTTTTGCAGTCTTGGTGCTTTCCCATCTGGCTGCTGTTGGGTACTGGATAAGGGTGAGCTGATTGAAGCTGAATCCAGACAAGACTGAAACGATGATGGTTGTACGATCTTGTGACTTGGAGGAGATTGGAATCTCTGTTATTGAGCGATACGCCTCCCCCCCCCCTCTAGTTACCCAGGTCCGCAGCCATGGAGTGCTTCTGGACCCCTGATGTGCCTGGATTGTCAGGTTGTGGTGGTGGCCAGAAGTGCTTTTCACCAACTCCATCTGGTGAGAAGGCTGCCCCCTTTCTTTCCAACTCTGATCTGGTGGCCACTATCATCCATGCTTTCATTGCCTCAAGGCTAGATTACTGCAATGTGCTCTACATGGGGCTGCCCTTGGTGACTGTTCAGAAGCTGCAGCTGGTGCAGAATGTGGTGGTCTGGCTTCTGTCAGGGGTGGGTCACTGTGAGAACATTTACACCAGTGCTCTATAGTCTCCACTACCTTCCTATAGTTTTCCAGGCACAATTCAAGGTGTTGGTTTTTGACCTTTAAAGCCCTAATAAGCTCGTGCCCCACATATCTGAAAGACCGCCTCTACTTTCATGCCCCACTGCAACCCCTGCGGTCTGCCGGGAGCACCTCCTTGCAGGTACCACTAGCCAAGCTTGTCTGTACAACAAGGGCCCCCAGAGAGGCATTCTTGCTTGCTGCCACAGTATTATGGAACTCCCTTCCCCCCTGAGGTCAGCCTGAGCCTATTCCAGAGGTTGTGCAAATGCAAACTGTTTCTTTTCGGTGAAGCATTTGGCAGGTGGGGATCAAGGTTGGGGTATGTGTTTTGGGGTGAGGGTAGGGATGTTCAGGGGATTTTATTATATTGCATTGTATTTTTAATCATTTTTTTATTATCTATGTTCTCTGTTACTGTAGTATCTGAGCACTGTGTAGTTTTTAATACATCCCCTTTTGAGACTTAAATATAATCCTGTTACCATAGACAGCAACATAAAGAGGTGGAGTATAGCAAATACCAACTAGGCTCATCAGCAGACCCTCTCTTGAGCTTGTTGCTTTAATAATTTTATCCTCACAACACCTTTTGTTAGGTATACTGTCTTCATTTGACAGAGAACAGAGATTCAGAAAGACACATTGATTTGCCCAAAGTCAGTGAATGCAGGTCTCCCATGCTTCAGGTTACCATCCTAAACACCAGACCATCTTTCCTGTCCTTAGCACTGCTAACCTTTCTGGCAGCTCTCTCTTTGATCTGGGTATTGCCTGGGTTGAGTTTCTGCCAGCTCACTCATCTATAACAGATAGACAGCAGCTGAAATACAGAGCAGCACTGTCCAAGTTAGATAAATTAGAGACATACAGTTGGCATCCGGAAAATATCACCCGATGGCTGATTAATAAAGTTTGCAATGGTCCTGTATGATAGTTGTACAGAAGCCTAATGGATAAGGTATTGGAGTTGGATCTGGGAGATCAAGGTTCAAATCCCATCTTAGACCATGAACACAGCGGGTGGCATTTGGCAAGTCGCTATCCTTGCCTTAGTTCCCCATCTATAAAAGGGAATAATAATGACCTACCTCACAGGGTTGTTGTGAGGGTGAGCTAGATAAGGATTGTAAAGCACTCTGAATACTGAAGTGCTACAGAAATCATAAATAAAGATAATTGTCATCTCCTTTGAAAAGACTAGTGTATAATTTGAATCAACATATACCCAGGTTTATCAATATTAGTTATCAAGAATACCAAGGTATTTAAAATGAGGCTTATAAAGAAAGCATGACCGGCAGTTTTGAATGGTGGTGGCGTGTCTAAATGCCACCCATGTGACTTTTCTTTAAATCCACGAGCCCTGGTGGCACATCTAAAAATGGCCTTAAATATAGTCCCAGGGTCACACACAGTTACAAATGCAAAGTATATCGAATATCAAAAGGGATTGTGACCTCATTTGCAGAGAGTCTGAACTTGCTTAGGGTCCTGACTCACAGTTTCATCTTTTAAAGACATTTAAACACCAGGAGGCTTAGCTCACACCAATTTTGCACTGACATAACTGTTGATTTCAGTGGAACTTTTTTTTGCTTTCCAATGGTATAAGATCAGAGTCAGGTCTAGAACTCAAACAGATTCCTGTAAAAATGTGTATACTCACCAAAATTGTGATACCCAAAACATATGGAGTGAATTAGGTTCCTAAATGGTACCCCTTTAGGGTGATTTCAGACGTGACGGGGCGCCTATTGGCCCCGTCACAGAATCACCTTTTGATTCCCCGCCAGAATCAAAACGTCACATTCAACCAGACGTTACGGGACCATCCACCACCACGGGGGATTCACCGTGGCTGAGTGTGGCAACGTAACGTCTGAAAATACCCTCAGTGTCTGATGAGTTACCTGAGTTACTAAATTACCATTACCAAGTTACTGGTTTGCCATTACTGAATTGCCGTTATTCCATTTTGTGTCATTTTACAATTTGCCAGTCTACTGTTTTCCTGTCCATTTCCATTAACCTATTAAGTTTTCCATTTCAGAAAAAAAACCCAATTAATTTCAGACACTAAAATGGTAACACAATAAGTTTGAATGGGTCAGTAAAATTGAAAATCAGTAATTTGGTAATGGTAGTACCCAGCATTTCATGTAGTCGGGTTCCTGTCTCGGTATTCGAGTACCCGGCAGGCTACCTGAAATGTCCGGTACTACCTATGGGTACCAGATTTGCTACTCATTTTAGCTCTTACAAGCCCCCCAAAATTACAGTTACTGCTGGTGTCATATATTTACACTCAGTAGTATACATTAGTACAAAATTCCTTTCACTATTTGTATTGGAATAAAGCAACTGCCTAGGTTATTTAAAGCTAGCAAAAACATCTGGAGATATAGGAAGTGTTTGCTTCCCAGACATATGAACCCCCAGTTCCTCGAACTGGTAGCTGCATCTGTTTAATTTTCAACTGAACCAATGGAAGTTTTTGATACAACCAAGGACTCATATGACTTACTCACTTGAGGTAGGCCGCTTTTACATGGATGGAGGTGGGGGGGGATGGATGTTCTGGCGAAGTGTGTGGAGGTATGTGTGTGTGTGTCCCTTTACACCAACACACATACACCTCCACCCATCTCCACCCACGGGGCCTCCTCAAGTTTTTCCGAGAGCCCCTGTGGGTGGTGATGGGTGGGTGATGGGTGGAGATGGGTGGAGGTGAGTGTTGTGCGGGAGCGTGCATGCACCCCCACCCATCGCCCGCAGTGTTTGCATGGACGAACACTGTGCACATACCCATTCCCCACCCACCGCTGACCGTTTCCACAGCCCAGCTGTAGACTAATGAGTTCAATTGTTTATAACATCATGCGTCTAATGATCACCATGTTGTCGTCTGTGAACCAAATCACACTGTGGGATTGGGAGAGTGAAAGAAGGAATGGAAGGTGGTGTTTGGTCCTTGTGGGGAAGGTGTGAATTGCAATTTGTACCATGTCAAAAAGCCCTTTGTCTATCTCATAACAATATTTGCTGCCATGTCATTTTGATTCCTGGCGGGGCAAAACTTTCTTTTCCTACACAGGCTGAGCATGCAATATAGATTTTCTACCTATGTCTATCCTCAAGTCCTTTTGACTTCAGCAGGAGTCAGGCCACCTCCTGGTATGGGAAACTATAAAGAGCAGCATAGATCAACATAAACCATTCGAGTCACAGATGAACAAAGAGTAAGAAACCACATGAAGCACAGGAAGTGGTTCTGCCATGGAACCATTTTGGAGTCTGTTTTTGGCTCAAGCCCCTTGCAGTAGTGGATTGCTGAGCTGTAAATGGTTGCTGGAGTTTTTCAAGTTCTCATCTTGTTGCTGTTACAGTGTGCAGCTATCTGATCTCCAATATATAACAGCCAAATGACATCCTTCTTCTCTCGAAAAACATCAGTTACAGTATTGATTTTTTCCAGCATTGTTGCATTGACAAAATACAGTGTTTCCAAACAGGCTCTGTTATGCTCTAATTGCTGTATGGTACCAAAACATTTGGGCCAGAGTTCAATAAAGCCAGCCAATCATGGCTGACTGGGAAATCATTAATATCTCCCTCAGAGAAGACAACCTCCCACATCTCTGAAGCGTGTGATACCAATAGGCATACTAATGATTGCCTCCACCTCCTGTTCTCCAAACCTAGCCAACCCATGATAAAAACAAAGATAATTTTACTTTAAGAGCACCTTTTCCTCTGCAGACATTTTTGACACTTCTCAATTTAGAAAAGGCCATGAATAAAAGTCAGCCCTTGTAGCACTGTTGGATGATGTCACTGTAGATGTGGATTATGTCCAAACCATAAATGCTCATCCTATTCAGTCTCTACAATTTTCTACACAGTTGGCTGATATGTCCTGTTGACCTGACAAAATATAATGGTGTCACCATAGGTTGATTTTAATCATTCCTCTTCATTAGATCTTTTCAAGTAGTGAAGCTTTTACATGTGGAGTTCCTCAGAGGTCAACCGTGTCCCCTCACTTTTTAAATATATGGGACCCTATAGGGGAAACTGTTTGAGTCCACTGACTCCAGTACCATCAGTGCTAGCTAGGAGACTATACTGATGACTAGATAATGAAGGTGTAGTGTGAGCCACGGCATGGTCACATTGTGAATGTAATGCCCTCTCAGTGGAACTATAATTTAAGCAAGGTCAATCAAGGTCACAATCAGTCTCTAGAGCACACAGTAGTAAAATGCCTGAGCAGAAAGGGGCATTTAAGACACCACACCAGTGCTCCATTATTTTCATTGACTCTCCTGTAATGATCCTAAGGATCAGTAGCATGTCAGTGTACCATGGATTGGAGGCAAGCATGACATGCACTTCAGTGCTGGCAATTTTCCATGCTAGCCTGGGTGAATTCTAATAATCACAGTGACACATAGTTAATAAATAAAAGGTGTTTGTGACAGGGTCACTGAAGTCCTTGCAGGTCCAGACCCAGGCCCATGGACCTGGGGTGAGTCACTGCAGGGGTGCAGCCCTCAGAGCAGCAGAGCTCTTATAAGCTTTTGGCCCTTTAAGGGGCCCTACAGTAGAGCTTTAATTAAGCTCAGCTGAGTGGTTCTCAGCCATGAAAGGGTGAACGGGGGGGGGGGGGGGCATGAGGGAAAGGTAGCAAGCCTGAAGGCTCTGCCTTGTGGGGAGACAGACGTGGCTCCTCCTCCGAGCCAGTCATGTGGCCCATGGAGCCTAGCCCTGGATGCAAGGGGCCAGGCTTTGGGTCTCCATAAAGAAAGGACTTAGTAGATTAACTCTCTGTAAGGTAAATTTAGGGTGTTTTATGTATGTGACTTGGGAAAGCTGTGGACACTGTAAATAAAGTGCATTGGATAAAAGAAAAGTACTGTGTGGACTGCTTGTGAGGTAGAGATCCTGCAAGGACTCACCCTAACAGGGTTCTGCCCTGTTACAGTGTTTTGCTAGGGTTGGCAGAACAAGGAAGATCACAGTCACTGGGCCAACATGCAGTTCTTAAACAGTTGCAATTCAACAGTTGCAATTCAAGCCTTTCGAAGGCTACTGGGTTTGTCCAGTAGAGAGGTACAGTTGTTTAGGCCTAGTCCCTCCTATATCCAGCTTTCACAAGCCAAGTAACGTGTGACGTTTCAGAACAGGTTCAGTAAATCAGCATTGTGGTATGGAGGAATTTCCAACCCAGCTCCCAGAGTACTTGCTGGTGTTTCCCCAGCTTTCAAGATGTTTCCCTCCTGATGGTCTCTCTTTCTCTCCAGGCCTATTTCCAACAAGAACAACTTCCTCCTCCCCACAGGAAAAGGAAACTGCTTGCAGGTCACAGCAAGGAGGCAAGGGGTTGCTAGAAAATGTAGTCTCTGGGCGAACAGATTCATTATGCCCTCATAGTGGGTTATGTTTGAGGACTTGGTCCTAATTTTTGAAAAATTAATGAGTGTGGTCTCGCCATTAAGAACATTCCTAGGCTGCTGCATTGATCAGGAATATGGAAGAGGTTCATGACCCAAGTGAAACTAACCTGAACTGGAGACTGGGCTAATTTATTGCTATGACCTGTAGGACATGCTACCTACAGAAATTATTGTAGTTTCTAGATAGGGTTGCCACTTCAGTGGTATGACCCTGAGAATCCCATTTTGGCCTATGGGAGTTTTAGGTCAAACCACAAGAGGAGGTAACTCTTATTTCCGGAGTGTGCTGGAAAACTTATTCATAGCTGGACCATACATTGGACAATTGCAACCAAGACCAACATAGCAGAAGAGAGGTAAAGGGGGAAGAAGAAAGAATGAGAAAAAAGACAAAAGGAAAAATTAATAATAAAAACCCCAATAGCATAGGAGTAGGATTTACTAAAAATTAAGAATAGAACCACTTTTGATGTGTTTGTGCTGGTTTTAATCTATTGTGCTTTGTTAGCTAGCTCCTACAGTGACTGCTGCTCATCAAATACACTACATAGATTTTACTAGGGGAAAGAGGGTTCTCCACAGTGACTGGGGCCAAGAGGCCTCTGGGGACAGGAGTATTTGTGAAGTGGGAGCCTGCAGTAGCATATATATGAAACCCAGCACTCTAAATACAGATCATATATTGTGAAGTGGAACTTGGTATCTGGAGCAGTTCGGTGATGGACAGAGTAATGACCCTGGCCCTAGAGTGGCTCAGCCAACTATGGGACCAACCCATTACGTCAACATAAACCCTATAAAATGAACTTTTGTATAGATCTGAAACAGACAGCAGATTCATTATTCATGGATATTATTAACATATTTGTACAGCCCTCCAAATGTTTGTTGGATATTTGCAATCAAAATGGATATTTGCATATCTGCTTATTCAGACATTCCAGTTTTATTACTTTATTTGGCTTCTTTAGTTATTTCCGTTTGGTTATTTGGGTCATTTTGGTATTTGAGTTACTTTGTTTTGGCCACTGGGCATGCTTAATAGTGCCAAAATTAAGTAACCAAACACTGAAATAACCCAAATGCCTGAACAGAAATAACTGAAATACCAAAATAACCAAAATGGAATAACCAAAACAGATATCTGAAAAACCAGGAACAAGAAGC
The DNA here is from genome assembly GCA_003113815.1 of Sphenodon punctatus. Classification (NCBI taxonomy): domain Eukaryota; kingdom Metazoa; phylum Chordata; class Lepidosauria; order Sphenodontia; family Sphenodontidae; genus Sphenodon; species Sphenodon punctatus. Next base: position 68,681 of record QEPC01012309.1, read on the forward strand.
AGTTAACATCTGCTGTGTTGATACTGGATTAGATTGGGCAAATTCAACGGATATATTCATTTAAGCAAAAATTCATGCAGTTTTATTCTAATGGTAAGTGGGCCATGTATTTGGTACCTATACAGAAGCTGAGCTCATCTGAAAATTTGTCTCTAAGGGTTGCATTCTGACCCCATTGATGTTGAATGTAAACTCTCATCAACTGAATGGGATTAAGATTTGGCCCAAATGAAATATCAATATTTTATAGGGATGCGCAAATGCGGTTCGGATGTTTGGCGTTCAGGCTGAACTCGGTCTGTTCGGACAACTGAACCGAACGTCTGAACCGAACGTTCAAACGGACGAACAGTTGGGAAAGGTCAGATGAGTTCGGATGAGTTCAGGGGCGGAAAAAACATGACTTGGGGTGGGAAAAACTTGTCTGGAAGGGGGAGGCAGCTGAGGAGCAGATTTTCTGGCACCAGGGGTGGAGACCAGGGGTGGTTTCAGGGCCACATGATACAGATACTGGAAAAAAAAAATTATTTCAGTAGCGGTATCAATAGCATTATTTTCGGATGTTCGGCCGAGTTCGGCCAAACCAAACTCCGTCGAACTGAACAACCGAACTCGAACTTAGGTTTTGAACCGAACGTCCGAACATCTGAACCGCGTTCTCTTCGCACATCCCTAATATTTTAAAAGAATGCACCAAGTTTATGTATTCAAGAAATGTCAGTTTCATTAATACCTTAAAACAACAAATGGCTGCATAACACTGCATTGTGACCACTGACTAGTTCATATGATGCATCACATCGAAGCTGTGAGCTGCATTCATACTCAGAGCTTTAGCTGGAAAATTGGCCTTCTTAAATCTGCTGCTGTGGCTCCTCATAGTTCTATAAAGCGTAATCTCTTGTGACACCTTTAACATGATGGTCTAGCAATGCTGGCAAAGGAGATCCCATTGTGTCTTAGAGGGGGGGAAACCTTCACTGTTAAACACTGAGCAGTTTGTTTAATTATTAAGTAGTGCTGTTCTTGTGTTGGTTATTAAAACAATATTAAGGCAGATTGACACATAGATTATGCTCTGTCGCAGTGGGGTCTCTGTCACTTTTAACCAGAATGCTGCCATCAAGAGAAATAACAATGGTTTGTATGTCTGTGTGTGAATAATTCCTTAGGGCACTCAAATCTAGAGCAGCTGAATAGGGATGTGCGAACAGGACGGAGTTTGGCTGTTCAGGCCTTTGGTCGTTCAGACTAAAAACTTAGTTTGGGTTCATGGGTTCAGTCCAGAGGAGTTCGGACCCCCCCGAACAGTCAGAAAATTCAGTCCCGCCAGAAGGGTTGGGGCACTCCAGGGACCCCCAGGGGTGCCTGTGGTGGCATGGCAGGCTATCGGAGACCCAGCAGCAGCAGCAGCAGAGAGTGGGAAGGCTTAGAGCTTGGCACCCCAGGTTGCCCGGGCAGGCAGGCTCGGCGCTTGGCCCCTGGGGGTTCCCGTGGCACCAGGGCTGGCCGTCTGAGACCTAGCAGCAACAGAGACCAGGAAGGCATGGTGCTTGGCACCCTGGGTGGCCCAGGCAGGCAGGCTCAGTGCTTGGCCCCTGGGGGTGCCTGTGGCACCAGGTCTGGCTGCCTGAGATTCAGCAGTGGCGGCAGCAGCAGCAGCAGCAGCAGCAGCAGCAGCAGCAGCAGCAGCAGCAGCAGCAGCAGAGGTCAGAATGTCTTGGGGCTTGGTGGCTGGCACCCCTACTTGGCTGGGCATTGTAGGCTGGCAGGCATCTAGATCTGCTTGCTCTATGCTGCGTTCTCCATTTCTAGTTGCCATCACAGCAGACGGTGACTGGCTGGCCACATGAATCACCACCGGGCAAGACTACTTGACCAATTTACAGAAGAGTTGGTTGAGATCTGGTGAGTAGGATGCCCTCTACAATGCCTGGCCCTGTATGGGTTCCAGCCACCACCAAGTCCAGGCCGGGCTGCTGCCATGGCTCCACCGATGCCTGGAAGTCTGCAATTGCTATTTATTTAGAAGGGTACCATCCTCAAGGGGGAGTGGTCTTAATAACAGAGCAGGTAAAAGCAGGTTTGTCACAAAATATTCAGCATGAGGCTACTTCCCTGGGTGCTTTGGCACATGGGAAGTAGTTATCAGAGTGCTGGGTAATACTGGTTCTGATCCTTCAGGATTATGTCCACTTAAGATGGATTCTTTGCCTGCACCTCCTCTCTCTCCCTCAATACTGGGGATGGAGGAATTTGATCTCCCCTCAAACCAATTGGGTTTTGCAACCACAGATGAAGTGGAGGAATTATGGGCACGCCCCCTAAGGGAGTCTTTTATCTCTATAGTTTTTCAGAACATTTCAGTTTGGAAAACCAAATTAATGGATAATGATTTTAGTTGTTTCATTAGATCCTTTGACATTATTTTGCTCCAAGAAACGTGGCATGCGGGGCAATTGGACTTGAATGGATATGTGTCCTTTGTTGTGGACATTACCCCATTTGAAGTGAAGTGAAGGCCTAGTGGGGGTTTGGGCTGTTTAATATCTTAAACAGACACACTGGAAGGCCTCAATTCTGCTCACTCTATGCTGGATTCTCCAGTTCTAGTCACCATCATGGCCAGGTATTGCACGTTGCTCGGCATCGGCGGAGCAGTGGCAGTCCAAGCCAGGACTTGGTGGCTGGCACCCCTACTTGTCCGGGCATTGCAGGCTGCCAGGAATCAGTGGCAGCCTGACTCAGGGTGGTGTGTGAGGGCAGCTTAAACTGGGGGGGGGGGGGAGGAAGCCAATAAGACACCTAAACCCCATATCCCCGACATGGTGAGTCCTGGGAGTGGAGGTATTGGCACCCCTACCTGGCCAGGCATTGCAGGCTGCCAGGCATTAGTGGAGCTGTGGCAGAGACCCGGCCAGGGCTTGGTGGCTGGCACCCCTACTCAGATGGGCGTTGCAGACTACCAGGCATCAGTGGAGCAGTGGCAGAGGCCCAGTCAGGGCTTCTTGACTGGCACCCCTGCTTGGCTGGGCATTGCAGGCTGCCTGGCATTGGTAGAGCAGTGGCAGAGGCCAGGCCAGGGCTTGGTGGCTGGCACCCCTGCTCAGCCGGGCATTGTAGGATGGCTGGCATTGGTGTAACCATTGCAGAGGCCTGGCCAGGACTCGGTGGCTGACACTCTTACTTGGCCCAGCGTTGCAGGCTGGCTGGCCTCAGTGGGGCATTCACAGACAATGAAGGGGAATGACAGTCCTCTCTTCCTGGAACATAGGCCCCATAACCCTGACAGTGGGTCCTGGGCTGGAGTGGCTGACACCCCTACTTGGCTTGGCATTGCAGGCTGCCAGGCATTGGTGAAGCAGCAGCAGAAGCCCAGCCAGGGCTTGGTGGCTGGCACCAAAGGCATTGCAGGCTTGCATCCTACTCACCAGATCTCACCAAGCTCTTCATAAAATTGGTCAAGCCTTTCCCAAAGGTGAATCACATGGTCACCCAGTAGCAGACATTGGATTGCTGGGGCACAGTACCCATGGCACAGCAGAGGCAGCAGAAGTGGATATTGGATTGCCAGGGCACAGAACCCATGGCAGAGACAGCAGAGGCAGCATTGGCAGCAGCAGCAGACATTGGATTTCCCAGTAGCAGAACCCATGGCACAGATAGCAGAGGCAGCATTGACAGCAGCAGACATTGGATTTCCCAGTAACAGAACTCATGGCATAGAAAGTAGAGGCAGCATTGGCATCAGCAGCAGACATTGAATTGCTGAGGCACAGAACCCATGGCACAGACAGCAGAGGCTGCATTGGCAGCAGCAGCAGACATTGGATTATCAGGGCACAGAACCCGTGGCACACACAGCAGAGGCAGCATTGGCAGAAACAGCAGACATTGGATTGCCGGGGCACAGAACCCATGGCACAGACAGCAGAGGCAGCATTGGCAGCAGCAGCAGACATTGGATTGCCCAGGTAGCATAACCCATGGCACAGACAGCAGAGGCAGCATTGGTGGCAGCATCAGAAGACATTGGGTTGCCCGGAAGCAGAACCCATGGCACAGACAGCAGAGGCAGCATGGGCAGCAGCATCAGACATTGGCTTGACCAGACACAGAACCCGTGGAACAGCAGAGATGGCAGCAGCAGGATTTGCCTGTTTGCAGCACTCATGGAGCCAGGATGGTAGGATTTGCCAGAGAAGAGCAGCAGATGGTAGCAGCAGAATTGCTTGGGCATATTTGAATTGGCCAGGGCAGAGCACCCATGGACCAGCAGACAGCAGTAGCGGGATTACCAGGCCAGTGGGGCACATCACCCAGAGTTTCCAGGGAAGGCAGACAGGCACCTTGGCATGAGAGGCAGGCAGGCTGGGGCAGAGCTTCAGCTTTGCCCACAGGGTGGACAGACAGGCACTTTGGTATGAGCATAGGCAGGCTTTGATCTTGGCAACCTGGGCAGGGCGGGAAGACAGGCAGCATGGCATGAACATGGAAAGGCAGACTGAGGCAGGCTTTGATCTTGGCAACCTGGGCAAGCAGACAGGCAGGGTGGCATGAGCATCAGAAGGCAGACTGAGGTAAGCTTTGATCTTGGCAACCTGTGCGGGTGGGCAGACAGGCAGCGTGGCATAAGAGGCAATAGAGAAGGCAAGCTGGGACCTTGGCAGGGCACTCAGATAATCTGGCAAAGACTGTGCAGCAAAAGAGAGAGAGAGACAGTTAGATAGGTGGAACGAGATCATCTAGCTAGAGGCCGGCTGGCAGGCTTACAGCTTCCTAATGCCAGCTTCCTCAGCAGCAGCAGCCCAGATTGAGGAGGAGCCCTGTTCCAAGACTGCCCCTGGCATGGGATGGCATGTGCCACTGCACCATCAATCCATGTCCAGGGGAAGCTCTGGGAATCCCAGCAGCAGAAGGTTGGAATGAAAAGCAACTGCTCCACCAACCTGGCCCCCTAGTCTCTGGCGGTGTGGCAAGCAAATATCCCCTGCCATAGAGAACACCCGCTCACTGGGGACACTCATTAGTGGGCAGGACAAGAGACCTTTGGCCACTTTGCACAGGGCCGGCCACACGCTGGTCTTGCCTGCCCAGTAGGCCAAGGGATCGATGCTGGGATTGATGCATGGCTACTCCTCCAGGTAGCTCTCCACTGCTAGGGCGGTTGTACTCCCTCATGTAATTCTGCTTGGGCACCACCTCCACCACTGCCCTCAGTCACACTGCCTGCCCTGCTGTGGACAAGCCCATGCTCACCAGCGTGCCCTACACATACAAGCTGCTGCTGGCAATAGGGGTGCTGCTCACACTCAGCCTGCTGCTAGTGCTGCTACTGCTTGGGCTGGGGGCAGGGATAGACCCCGCTGGCTGAAAGGGGTGGCTGATCCCACCATCCACAGGGGCATCCTGTTGCTGCTGCTGCTGCTGCTGCTGCTGCTGCCGTGCACTCTCAAGATCCCATTCTGCCTGCCGGACCCTCTCCACCAGGTCACCCTTCCAGTGCCCATAGAATGCTGTCTGGCGTGCCACACTGCCCTTGACCTTGGGGTCCATCATGGTTGCCTAAATGTATTCCTTCCACTGCAGGAGCTCATCGAACCACGTCTTTAGCCCTGCCTTCAGCTGATGCATCAGGTCAACCACCTCATCCACCAGCTTCCTGCCCTGAGGGCCATGATCCTGCCCCTGGAGAATCTCCTCCAGCCTCCTAAGGAGACTCTGGACCAGAGGGGTCACCTGGCTGATGGTGGCCATGGAGGAGCTGATGGTCTCCATCATGGCCAGGAACAGTCTGAGCATGAAGACCGTGTGAGCCAGGATCTCCCATTCTGTCCCGCTGTCCGTCACCAGTTTAACGTGATGCAAGGCAGTTTTCTGCTCAAGAAGCCGCTCGAGCATCAGGAACGTCAAATTCCACCGTGTGGACACATCCTGCACCAACTGGTGCACTGGGGAGCCTTGCTCTGCCTGCTTCACCCGGAGGAGGTCACTGCCTATCACGCGCTGGTTAAAAAACCCAGCCAGCTTCCTCCCCTGCTCAATCAGGGAGCTAAGGGTGCCTGCCCCAATATCCTATTCCCACAAGCCCAGAGCATCCCTTACCACCAGGTGAAGGGTGTGTGCAGTGCAAGGGATGCTGGTGAAGCCCCGCTCATGGACTGCCCTCAATATGTTGGCTGCGTTATCCATCACCACACACCCCTTGGTGAAGGGGGCACCTGGTGTGACCCACTCCCTCACCATGGCGGTCAGGGCTGCCTCAATGTTCTGAGCAGTGTGGGAGCCATCCATTACTTCTGACTGAAACAGGGCTCACCTATACCCTGCTTCAGGACCCCTCCTGCCACTGCCAAATGCTGCCTCTGGGTCCTGCCACCAGTGCGCCGTCACTGCCAGGTAGGCGTGCTGCATGTTCCTACTCGACCACAGGTCTGTGGTGAAGTGGACGGTGGCACCATCAGCCCTTGGCAGATTCTCCCTCACCTGCTCCTTTAAAGCCCGGTACAGGACTGGCACCACTTACCAACTCAGGGTGGTGTGTGAGAGCAGATTAAACTGGGGGTCCAGGAAGCCAATCAGGCACCTAAATCCCATGTCCCCAACCACCGAGAATGGTTGCCCAACCAGCGCTATCATTTCCCCCAACATATGTGTGGCTTTCAGTTGAAAGACACGCCGCCCTCGACATCCTACAGCTGCTGATGAAATTGGCAGCTGCCCCCACCCCAGCTCCTCCACGATGCTGCTGCTGCTGCTCCCCCCTAGCAACGATACCGTTCCTGCTGCTAAAGGCAGCTGCTAGAAGCAGCTGTTAGAGCAGGACACTTGCCCGCTGATGGGGGCGGATGACTGGCTGCTGCAAGCGGGAACCTGCTGGTGTCAACTGCCCCTGTCTGCCCACTTAGCAGCACAGCACTGTGGCATGCCTTGAGGTGCCTCGTCATGGTAGTTGTGCCAAGGTTAGTGAGCATCTGCCCATGCTTCACCACCTTCTGGCACAGGGTGCACTGCATCTCCCTGGGATCATCTGCCCGCGCCAACTTAAAATATGCCCATATAGAGGATTTTTTGCCCCTCCTGCCTTCTGGCCTGCACCTGGTGATGCACCGCTGACAGCATTGCTGGGAGGGCAGAACATGTTGGTAACACAGCTCTCTGGGGGACATCCATCACCTCAGCACCAGACATCTCCTCTGCAGCACTACTGTCTGCCTCGCTGTCCCCAAGGAGAGTGATGTCCTGTGAAGGGGAGTACTGGGACCCTGAGGCTGATCGACTGCCCACCATGGTGCTGCCACTCTCCCTCTGCTCCCTAAGCTGCTGCTGCTGCTGCTGCTGCTCTCCCTGCTGCTATTGTCTGGGGATCGGCCCTGCCTCTAGCAGTCAGGGTGGGATCCACCAGCCCTGGACTTCTGGGGATCACCTCAATAATGGGGTTGGGGACATTGGTGGTCCTGGAGGAACATTCGACCCTGAAGCACCTGCACCTGCTCCTGCAGCCACAGCAGAGACAGCCACAGCCTCCTGGAGTGCAGGCCTTTCAGTGCTCTGCATGGCAGTGGAGGACACGGCAGGAGGCGACGCCAAACCACAACCCTAGTGCCACTGCTGGGAGCCTCTGAAGCCTGTCTGCCAAAAACAAGCCTGTGCAGTTTGGGGCATGGTGATTGGTTCGGGCTGCTGCTGATACCTGCTCCACTCTGCTGGCATGGCCCCTGCCACCTCTGCCACATGCCCCACTGCCCACCTTACGGGCAGCAGACTGGCCTCTCCTGCTTCCCTTCTCCATTTCTCCCACCCAAAGAATGCACAGAAAGATTTTATATTTTTTTAAAAAAAGTTTATTGAAATTTGTTATCTAATATTATATATATCTACACTAACTCTAATTGCTATTAACTATTCTAAAACCTATGGAACTAAATGGAATATTATCTAATATCTAAAAAGGCCTAGTCCTACAAACACACTATAAAATATTAAAACTGAATCACTACACACTATCTCTATCTATTTCTATATCTAAGCTAACGCCTACAACTATCTATGGCATCTATCTATATACATATATATACACAGGGATTGGGGTGCGGGGACACAGACAGATCACAACAAACAACTCAGGGAGGGGTACAAAACTGAAATGAAACCTAAATCAATCTAATTCTACTCTAAATAAATCCAAAAACAGGGGAAGGGAATCAGGGATGGAATATTTACAGGGAAGACGGAAGGATTCAATGGAGGGTAGGGAGAAAGAACACAGGGAGGGGTTAAAAATAAAAATAACACCTAAATCGATCTAATCTAATCTAAATAAATGAAACTATGGAGGTAAATGTGTGGAAATGGGTGAAATAGGAGGAGGATGGCAATGGATTAGGAACACAAACTGCTGGGAGAGGGAGACTTCTGAAAAAGCCTGCTGACAGGATCTGTGCTTAGCTCAGAAGGAATTGGCAGGGGGGAGGGCAATGACTTTTGTTACTTGCTGCGCCCACCTTACCACAAGCCCCATTGGCTTCATGCAGCCTAGCCCGTGGCCAATCACAGATTGAAAAGCCTGTGGCCTGATGAAAAGAGGGATGGTGATTGGGCAGGCTGGCTGCTAGTCCAAACCTCTCCACCCCTGGCACCAGGAAGTCTGCTCCTCAGTTGCCACCCCTGGGCCTGCCAGCCCTGTTTTTCCCGCCCGAATGCCGCTGAACTCATCCAACGTGCTCGAACTGTTCGGGGATTCAGGTGTTTGGTTCGGGCGTTCAGTTTGACCATCTGGACTGGCCGAGTTTGGGCCGAACACCGAACATCTGAACTGCGTTCACACAACCTTACAGCTGAAACAGCAGTTTATTAATGAAACTGGAACCAACTACCAGTTTAAAGAGAAAATTCAAAGTTTGACTTTTTTTAAATTGGTGTTTGTGTTCAAAGTTCAGCCGTTCATAACATTCTGAAGGCCCAAAAATGACCCACAAAAAATTTGGCAAGTGTGAGGACTTTTGTTGAAAGATTATAAAGCCACCCATGGTTTGGATTTTTGAGGGAAAAGGGTGAACATGAAGTTAGTTGTTAAAGCAGTACAGCTAGGAGAGCTGGGATGGCATTAGGAAAAGGAACATTTACTGTATTTCAGGTGGTGGTGGTGAGCGGGGGAGGGTGGTTAGTCAAAATGGGGGACTCCTCTTTCATGAAAAATTCCAAGCCCCTGTAAAAAGTATTTTAATCCAAATTGGAAAGAAATATCAGGAGCGCAACAATTTTCATGTAGAGGGGGTGATGCCGCTGAACAAAGATTTTCCTGGAGAGCCTCTCCCTTGCCAGTCTCTCTTGTGATAGGGGTTGTTTCCACATTCTCCATGCACATAGCAAGTAGGGGTGTGCACCAGGGCCCCATGTCATTTATTTTTTTTGTTATCGTTTTCGTTATTGGTATTGGTACCAATTTCAAACAAAGATTTTGTTTTTGCTATCGTTATTGGTATTGGTATACACAAAATATCTCTCTCTCTCTCTCTCTCTCTCTCTCTCTCTCTCTCTCTCTCTCCATACAGAATCAAAACTAAACCTAACCTATGTATAATACAAAATATTCCTCTCCTATAATCCTAACATATATAATAATAAAGCATAGTATCTAAATATCTAATATCTCTCTCTCTATACAACTAATATCTATATATGGGCAGGAAGAGACAGACACAGGAAGCAAAAATAATAATAATTCAAAGGTATATCCTGTGAGGATCCACGCCTGGCGACGAGGGATTCTGGCTCAGTATAGGGGTCTGACTCAACAGAACAAGGCTCTGGTTGCTGATGCAACCGCGCCCCGTCGCACAGCCACTAAAGCAGAGTCAGGACCCACGTGATCTTCAGAACACTGCGCCGCACATGTCCCAGGTTGCTGGACAACCAGGAACACGACTTCAGCGCACAGTTAGAGAGCCGCAGAGGGGCAGGGCCTGGGACGAGAGCAACTAGGAACACCTGAGGACAAGAAACAAGCCATAACCTCCTTGCCGGTAATCGTATGAGAGGCTTGCCCTGTGCTATGACAGAGATAGTTCAGACCTTTGAGAAAGTATATCTGTGTGACTGTCTGTGTGACTGTGTGAGTGGTTCTAGGATTGAGTGTGAGAGTGTTTCGGTGAGCGCAAGGATTAGTGTGTATCTGTAAGTGCGTATATTAGAGTGTCGGTGAATGCCTGGGAGTACAGTGCACCCCCTTCCCCCCCAGACCTCTGCACTCCTCCCATGTGTCAGGAAGTGGTATGTGTGTCCCCATACCATTCTCCCCACGCAAACCCTTCACTGACAGCACCTCCCCCTGAGCCTGGGACCCTCTACACAAGCACATATACTCCTGGGTACCTTCCCTTGCTGACAGATTTGTTCCCTGGGGACTGCCCTCTTCAACGGGAGATGATCTGGTTTGCTCTTGATTCCCAAGAGAAAGCCCACACAAGATCCTGAGGGCATTTCTACTCCAGACAAACTGCACTAGGGTTGGAGTGGGAGCAGGAACCCCTTCCGAGCGTATCGAACCCCTTCTTTCCTCCCTATTCCACCTACCCCTTCCTTCCTTCTCATCCCACCTAACATATCCACTATCTCTAATCTAACTCTATTCTATATCTATCATCTAGTATAAAATATCTAAACTATGCTACCTATATCTGTCTCTATATATGTGTGTACAGGGGGAGACAGGCTGGGGAAGGAAAAAGGTAAAATGTAAGGGTAAGGAATAAGGATTGGAAAGGTAAGGTGGTAGGGATATGTATGGGAGGAATTTTAGTGTAAGCACCAGCAGATTCTGCAAATGCACCATGACATAGCAATAGTTAACACAGAACCAGAGTCAAGCAGACCAGACCTGCAGTATAAATTTATTTTATTTTTATTTATTTTACAGATTTATATCCCGCCCCCTCCTGCAATGCAGCTCGGGGCGGCTCACAATAGTCAACATCAAACATTAAAATTCATTTTAAAATATAAATATAAAACATATCATATAAAACAGGGCTAGAAACATAATAACCAGATAATTAAATGGGTGGGGGACTAAAATCATCCCTCCCCACCCTCCCTCCCAAAGGCCTGGGCAAACAGCCAGGTCTTACAGTTCCGCCGAAATGTTAAAAGGCTTGGGGCCAGGCGAGCTTCCTCCGGAAGGGAGTTCCACAGCCGCGGTCCTACCACCGAGAATGCTCGCTCCATCGTGGCCCCCCGCTTAACACGGGGGACCTCCAGGAGGGCACCCCCGGCAGACCGCAGGAGCTGCTCCGGGGCGTGAAGGGCGAGGCGGTCCCTAAGGTATGAGGGGCCAAGACCGTATAGGGCTTTATAGATCATCACTAGGACCTTGAACTTGGCCCGGCACACTATCGGCAGCCAGTGCAGCGCTCGGAGCACCGGTGTAATAAGGGTATAAAGGGTTGAAGAGCCCTCTCCCAGAGCTCCCCTGATTGGTTCTGGGAGGCAGGAGGCATTGAACAATCACTGGGTGCCATTCTACTGCCTGGGACCTGCTTGCACTGCTCATTGGCCAGCGATTACATCCATCAGGTCCTTCCCCTGCCATCACAGGCCCAGTTCAAGAGTTCAACACTGTTTCTGGCTCCAATATGTCTGCTCCCTCCTCCCCTCACCACATTTCCCTCAAAAAACACCTGTCAGGCTGCTAGGCAATAACGAAATCAATAACGACTTTCATTATCGTTATTGATTTTGTTATTATTATTATTATTATTTTGTTATTGCAATAATGATAATGACAAATTTCATTTTTGTTATTGAGATAACAAAAACTACATGCACACCCCTAATAGCAAGGACATGGAAAATAATCAGTGTGTTCAAATGTCCTGTTAGGCATCCACACTTGTGGATGCATGTGTGGAAGAACCCATGACTGCAGCAGCCCTGGGTTTTTTCCTGCTGAGGGCTGCTGTCTCACATTTTGATAACAGAATCCAGGCTGGGAAGAGGCCATGGGTGCTGCTGGCTGACTAGGGCAGTTCTCTTCTCACAGTTCTTTAGTGTGGTGGTCTGCTCCTGCATATCAAGCTCATGCTATGCTGCCACTTATTCCAGAGGCTGGGACTGCTGCTCCCATATTTTCTGGATTACAGGCCCTAGGTTGGGCACATAACCATTGGTGTGTGTGTGTGTGTACAAATGTGCATACAAACACAGCAATGTAAGTGGGACTGGGTAATATAAAGTGGATACACACAGAAACTTGAGCCTGACTGCAAGGGTCACAGTTGGTGAGGTAGCTGGCAGAGCTGGGAGCAGAGCTCTCTAGCTCTGCAATTTAGCTCTAGGCAAGGGAGGTGCTGCTGGCGCTCAGCCTGGGGCTGCAGGAGGAAGAAGTCGATGTGAACCTTCCTTAGTGCCTTCTTGCCAAAGGAGTCTTAGCACATGGACCCATTGGCTAAACTGGTTGGCAAGGTTAGGAGCAGGCTTGTGGTGGCTGCCAGAGCAACTGCTCTTTCCATCAGCAAAATCTTTTACCAAGAAATCTATTTCAAAATTTTGCTTTGCAAAAAAATTCCAGACATGATCATTTTCAGTCAGTATTTCTTGTTGGATGTTGTGGGCATGCCTGTTCAAAATCAACCTTTATCATGTAATGGAATTCCCATTTCCTGCCCAGCCTTCTACAAATAATGTGCATGAATTTTCCCCAAGGAGAAAACACACTAGAAGTATCCCAAAGCTAAGCTCCTTGAGCTTCAGAGAGGTAGCATGTGTAGTCTGCTATTGGAATAATATGTCTTAATGTTTGACATGAATATTTGGCAGTGTAAACATTTTGTAAGGGACACATGCTATCCCAACTCAAATATGCGCAACCCCACTGATTTGAACTGGGGCTGCATACATGAAACAAGGGTAGGGTTTGGTCCGGTGCTGCTTTCCGCCAGTTATATCTGGTGCAGAGACTGCGTCCATACGTCTCCGGCCCAGACCTGGCCCCCCTCATCCATGCCTTTGTCACCTCGAGGCTGGACTACTGCAATGCGCTCTACGTGGGGCTGCCCTTGTTCCTGATTCAGAGGCTGCAGCTAGTGCAGACTGTGGCGGCCCGTCTCCTGTCGGGGATGGGCCGTCGGGAGCACATAACACCTGTGCTCTGGACTGCACTGGCTGCCAATAGCGTCCCGATCCAGGTTCAAGGTATTGGTGTTAATCTATAAGGCCCTTCACGGTCTGGGCCCCTTGTACCTCAGGGACGCTCTCACCCTCCGCGCCCCAGAGTGGCTCCTTCGGTCTGACGGGGGTGCCTTCTTGGAGGTCCCCCGTGTTAAGTGGGCGGCCACAATGGAGAGGACATTCTCGGTGGCTGGGCCGCACCTTTGGAATTCCCTCCGAGAGGAAGCTCGCCTGGCCCCAAGCTTTTTAACATTCTGGTGAATTTGCAAGTCCTGACTGTTTGCCCAGGCCTTTGGGGAGGGGGGTTAGGGTTTTTTTTTTATCTCCCGCCACCCTTATTTATTGTATTTTTAGTATAACCCTAGCCATGTTTTATTGTTGTGATTTTATGAGTATTTTAATATATTTTATAATTGTATTTTTTATGTTTTTGAAACTGTTAGCTGCCCTGAGCTGTTCTCAGGAGGGGCGGGATATAAATTGACAAAATAAAATAAATAAAATAAGTATTAATTTGTAAAGTGGTCCTACTGCTCCACTAGCCCCTGTGTTACGGGGGTAGGGGTATAGGGATGAGGTAAGGGAAGGGGTAGGGCAAATGGGGCTGGCATGGTACTCTCTCCAAGGCAATGACCTGGGTGCTGGTAATTCCCTCAGGGTGTTGTACGGACTTTCCCACCAAACTAGGGGGCAACCCGACTCATCATAGGGAAGGAGAGGAACCAAAGGCCAGAGGATAACGGAGGAAGGACACAAAACAATACAGACCATACTTACTCTCTCCGCGGGGTCCAGGACACCGTGCTGAAAGGGTGGGGGAAGGGGAAGGTAAAAGAACTCTTGGGATGCAAGGATAGGGACGGGAAGGGGAAGCAGGAAGAGGCAAGGGCTAGTAGCAACCAAGGGGACTGGAAAGGGGCAGACACACACACGCTAGCAGTTGGAGGAAAGGAAGGGGCAACACTCACAAACACTCTGGTCACAGTGAAGGGTCACGGGGGAAACACAAAACACAATGGTAGTACAATGCAAAGGGAAATACAAGACAGGGATCAGACAAACACCACAGGACTCTCTCTCTAGTGACAAGGAACAAGGATCCAAAGAACAAGGACTCAGCCTCTCTTGCAATTACCAGCGTGGTCTTGGTGCCCCGCTGGCAACTTTATAGTCTCTGGAGTGGTGGCTTAGCATGGGGTGGGGTTATGACCCCACCCCTGATGTTGAGCGTCACCCCACCAGTTTTATGCATCTGTCTTGTAGAGCAGCAGAAATGACAGAGCTGAGCCCTGGCACAAATTAATTATAATTTGAATTTATATGCTACCCTATTCAAAAAGGTATCACTATCTAGCCCTGGCAAGGACAGAACCTAGAATCTGGGACCTTGGGATTTCCAGCTTCAGCTCATTTCCTCCTCCTACAGAGGTTGGTGCCAGCAAAACACAGTGGACACGCTGCTAGCCTCCAGGCAGGGATGAGCTGTGGTGGTTAGCTGCAGAGAACTAGCACATGACTGACCGAGGGAAGCTATAAAAGCTTCTGGCCAGTACCAGTTCTGAGTTTGAGACTGGGAAAGTCACTCAGCTCAGTCACCAGAACTTGCCCTTCCCTCAGACAGACCACCCAGGTATTGACCCCAGCTCTGGACTTGACCATCTCCCTGGACTCTTCCATCGATAACAAAACACTCCAGATGGAGGCCCAGGACGGGGGCCCCACCCAGGCTCCCAGTGCTGTTCCACTCTTGCTGAGACTCCCAGGCTAGGCCCATGACAAAAAAGGCTCACACTCACAATTATAAAAATAACAAATTAACAAAATATAAAATATGGATACAATCCCCAAAGCCCCATTTCACTCATCCCCACACCCCTGCTTCTCACTCGTGGGATCCCCACCCCCCATCTCACCAGACCTCCCCAATCAATTCCCAAAGCACATATTTCAATATAAAAAAATTGAATTTACACCCCCCCCCCTTACTATGCATAATCCCTTCCTCCTCTCACAAAAAGGTGGTGGTTGTCCCAACACTCCTCTTTCCTCCTCATTCCCCACCAAAATGAAAATATGAATCATATATTAAAACAATCTTCACATTGAGAAGGCCAAACTACTCAAGTGGCATGAATGATGAGGAGAAAGGATTGTAGCTCAGGATAGATAGAGTTGGTCAGAGAATACATAGCTACTCTAAACGAGTTCAAGTCTTTGGGTCCAGATGAATACATCCTAGGGTACTAAAGGAACTTTCTGATGTACCCTCAGAACCTCTGTCTATCATCTTTGAGAACTCTGGCGAATGGGTGAGGTGCCAGAAGACTGGAGATGAGCAAACGTTGTCCCTATCTTTAAAAATGGGGAAAGGAGATTCCGGGAAAGTATAGACTAGTCAGTCTGACACAGATTTCTGGAAAGATACTAGAACATTATAAAGCAGTCACTCTGTAAGCATCTAGAAAACAGTGCAGTGATTACTAGAAGCCAGCATGGATTTGTCAAGAAGAAGTCATGGCAGACTAATCTTATCTCCTTTTTTGATCGAGTTACTAGTTCAGTGGCTTATGGGAACGACATAGACACAATATATCTTTATTTCAGCAAAGCATTTGAGAAAGTCCCCCATGATATCCTTGATGAACTTCATAAAAAAGAAAACTTCAGTCTGATACAAAACAGATTTTATTATTAGAATGGCACACCAGAGTTTCTATTTTTGGCAGTATTACAGCTACACACACATTATCATATAATAGTTTGCAGGTAAAGATATCTTACGTATCTGAGGTTGGCCAGATCCTGGAGTATGCAGGCTGACTCATGGAAAGCCAGGAGAGGGTCCTTGTTGATGCTGGAGAAGAGAGTTCTGTTCCTTGATATCACTGAGATGGACGGGACACAGAGCACAAAACTCCATGCCAAGATGGATAGTGGAATCTAGCATTGAGCCAAAGACATCTTGATTGTGTCTGTCTGTATATACAGTTCTGAGGTGATGTTTCAGCAATAGCAAGATGCCAAGTCTGAATTTGTAGTCATCCCAAGCTGCCTGTGTCAGGAGGGGTGCGGTAGACATTGTTTAAAATAAATTTAAAAAATCATGATGACATCACATATTACATACAGTCCTTTGCACAACAAAAGGGTCTTTCTGGAAGGGTGGGCTGTAGGCACTTCAGCATCTTTATCTTCAATAGATTGTTCTTTGCTGACCCTGGAATTGGCTTGTATTCATTTGTTTATTTTCTACCCTGTACTGGCCACTGGCCATGACAAGTAAACACCAAAACATGAAATAAAACATATCAAGGCAATGTTCCAGGACATAAATGTACTTTAATCCATGCTTTATATGTTGTCCCGTTAAATGCAGAATTTTTGCTGTCTAAGCTTTGCCCAAAGGGCAAAGCGAGCTACAACTTCCGAATTTAAGTGCTTCCTATCGGAAAGACAAAAAATTAACAAGCCCAGCAAGGACAAAGCCTGAGAAGGGTTAATCCTATACCACATTTTGGCTCTTGCATGAGAATAGAATGGGCAGGATAATAAATAATGGGCAAGATCCTCTACCACATTTTCCCCACAGGGGCAGTTCCTTTCATTATAAGGTATTCCGTTATATCTGCCTAGAGATACTGCTGATTCAAATGTTTGCATCCAGAGAGCTGTAAAAGCTCTCCTGAGACCAAGATCTTTCATTCCATTTAAATATTTGCAGCCAGTCCTAGTTGGTAGTATATATTACTATAACAGGGTGAGGTATGGACTGTCCTTGCTTGACTTCTTAAAGTTTGTATATCTATGTCCCACAGCCTATCCTTCAGCAATTTAGCACCAGTCTTCACAGAGAATTGTAATAGAAAGTGTATAGGGAGACCCAAATTATTCAATTTATTTAATACCTCTCTTGACCATAGATATGTATCATCCTGTATTTCCACCTCAAACCAATGCTTTATAATTGTATCTGGCTGGCACCAAGCGTAACACATAACAATGTTTTCTCCAATTTTGCACCCAAGCAAACCAGTTCCGGTTTCCAATTTAATCATAGCAGAGGATGTACCATAGGGTACTCCAAGTAGTTTCCTCAAGAAGCTATTTTGAGTTGGCTCCAATGATGACTTAGCTTTTGGAACATAACCCCATATTTGAGCTCTGTAACTAAGTTTTAGTCCAGTAAAGATAGCGAGAAATGTATGCAAACGTTAAAATTCTTGCAAAAGATACGATTTTTTGAGACACCAATCAGACTACTATAAGAAAGAAACAACATACTAAAAGTTGCAATGTCCAACTCGATGCAAAACGTGTTTTTTTGGTCCCCAATTGTCAGGCTGGCCTTACCACAGTGTGGATAGGGGCAAGCACCTCAGGAACCACAGTCCACCCTCCAGCCAACCTTATGGTCTTCAAAGGCCCAATGCGGCTGTTGAGGCCTCTTCTCAGGCTCTGACAAGGGAGGGGAAATGATATAACCAAACAGGAAGTTAACAGATTCCACTTCCTGTTGGATCAGAGCATGGCATTTCACCTTCCTAGAGCCTAGCAAGAGGCCTCAGCAGCCAGCACTGGAACTTTGAAGGCCTCACAAGTAGTTGAAGGGCAGTTAGTCCAGTAATCTTGATGTACTTTGGTTGGCTTCTTGGTTTCTTAGGCAGCCATGACCTGGTTGGAATGGTACAATGCAAACTATAACGGTTGGCAATCATCCAGGTAAAGCAAGTATAGCCTTCCTCCCAATGATGGACCTCTCTGCAAGTGATGAAAGCTGTATATACTCAACTTTAATGTTTATCAGCACACAGGCTTATCAATATGACTTTACACCCATCATGACATTTGACCAACCACTGTGGTGGAAAGCTATGAAAATAGTATCTTCAGCGCCGACTGAAAGTGTTGTGGCAAATATTGTATTGAAGCTTGGTAGCTTTCACACTCTGATGAGTTTCTTAGGATGTATAGGCCACATAATGGATGTATCTGGGCTGCATGAAGTGATGGAACTTATTTATGCAGAAAATACTGTTCCATACCTTCTAACGGGGAAGCAGTTTCACGCTGTATCAGAGCACATAATATAATTGACTCCACCCTTCATGCTTCACTAATGTATGGCATGTTCAAGCCCTAAGACTTCTCAGACTCTGGCCAGTGTTTGTCACCAGAAGATGCAGCCTCTGAACAGTATTTGTCACTAGAAGATGTTACAGACCTGAAGATTGTCTATGACAGAATAATGACAGGCAAGATGGATGTTTGTGATGCTTGCTTATCTCCTAATGTCAGGTAGGGATGGGCGAACAGAACCGAGTTTGGAAATTCGGTTTGGTTCAGTTCGGAAATTCGGTTCGGTCCGGAAGTTCGGTTCGGTAGACCGAACTATTCGAGTTCAGTCCGAACTTCGAACTTCCGAACAAAGTTTGGAAATTCAAACCCCATTGAATTAAATGGAGTATTATCTTTTAGGGATGGATGAACAGAGCCGAGTTTGGAAATTCGATTTGGTTTGGTTCGAAAATTCAGTTCGGTACGGAAGTTCAGTTCGGTCGACCGAACCAGTCGAGTTTGGTCTGAACTCCGAACTTCCGAACCGCATTCGCCCATCCCTAATGTCAGGAAGGTTGTTCAACTACTTCAAATAAGAAAGAATCATTTGGCTGATGCACGTACGGCAGCATTGTGGCTACAGTATATGGAGATGGTAGGACTGATGTGGAAATTTATTAGAGCAGGAAGGACTGGTATATGGAAGTTGCATCTTCAAACCTTATGTGAGATGCTTCCTTTTTTTACCGCTGCTGGCCATAATAATTACAGCAAATCAGTATACCTTTATACCCAAAACATGAAAAAATTAGAAATCACCAATCCATCAGTTTTCTCAAAACTTGAAAATGGAACATATGTCATTAGAAGATCTGATAGATATTGGTCTGTCACCAGACTTGGTCATTGAGCAGGAACTTATGCGAAGCCTGAAGACTGCTGAGGACTGACAAAAGGCAGGGGAATGACAGATTCAACGCTCTGTCCAGCTGTTATCTCGTCCAGCTTGTTTGGAGGTCAACTTACTGATGGAGAAGCTGACTGAAGTATGTAACAGGTGACCAACGTAAGAAAAGCCGGGACTCCAGACAGGAAAGAGACTGTAAGGATGCTCAGATAGTACTTGAACATTTAACAGACTCATCACCCTTTGAAGGTGACCCTCAACTACGAAGTATAGCCACAGGAATGGTTGCATCAACAGGTGTTAATGCTGATATAGCTAGGGAAATTGGACTGGAAAGACTGCTAAAGATGTTTCATTTAAACGCAAGGACAAACTTAACTACAAAACAAACACCTAGAGGGGTGATAAAGTGATTGGACCCAACACTTCTGTTCCAGAGATTCCTCCTCATTGCCAAATACAACAACATTTCAGAAGATTGCTTCAGATATGAATTGTGCTCACACCTAGCATCTTTGTTTGACAGTAGCTTTCTTTTCAGAAAACCAAATGAACCTGAACTTCTTCATGCTGTTCAAACAGTATGTCAGGCAGACAAAACTATAGTCTGCAGGCCAGCAAGTGGAGTGACGTTTGTGCTCAATGTTGGGGCTCTTCTTCATAGGATCCAATGGATTGTGAACGAATCATACTCAGCCATCATGGAACTGTATTCTTACTATGTACACAAATATTACCCGGGAGCTATAATAGTGTTTGATGGATATACAAATGGACCCTCAATCAAGGACATGGCACATACAAGCAGATCTAGAAGAGTCAGCCGAGAAATCATTTTTACTAAAGAAATGAAGCTTAAGATCAACAAACAGGAATTCCTTTCATACAAGTCAAATAAACAATGATTAATCGGTGCAATGACAACACATCTAAAGGACAAGGGATTTATAATAGTTCAGTCTACTGGGGATGCTGATGTTTTGATTGTTCCAACAGCTGTCAAGCTAGCCCAGTCAATTGACACCATCGTTGTAGGAGATGACACTGATCTATTAGTCCTGCTTTGTTTTCATGCCACCACAGCAAGTAGGACATTGTATTTCTCTCCAGAGCCAAAGAAAGGAAGGGTACCAAAGGCTTGGAACGTTAAAAGTGTTCAACAGCAACTTGGTGAAGAAATATCCAAACTGTACAACCAAGGATGACTATTCACACATGTCATCCTTGGTTGTGCACAACTTCCAGGGTTTATGGACTTGGGAAAGGACTTGGTGTACTCATGTTAATGGTCAATAGGGAATTTCAGAAACAAGCATTGCTATTTCTTCGCCAAGATCTTTCTCAGGCTACCATTGCTGCAACTGGTGAAAGAGCTCTAGGTATCCTGTATGGTGCTCCACCCAAAATAACAATGAATGAATATTGTCACCAAGTGTTTTCTGAGAAAGTGGCTAGTTCTTCATCATTTGTTTGACCTGAGCAAGTCCCTCCAACATATGCTGCTACAAAATACCACACCTTGAGTTTATATTACCAGGTACAGGTGTGGACTGGAAATGTCATTTCAAGCATGAATGCTACTGAGTGGGGTTGGAAGGAACTTGATGGTATGTTGTACCCAGTCATGACAGATCTTCCACCAGCTCCAGCACAGCTCCTGAATATAATGAAGTGCAGCTGCAAAGGCAGCTGTGACACCATGAAATGCAGCTGCAGAAAAAATGGACTAGAGTGTACAATTGTATGCAAAGTGTGTAAAGCCAGAGGCTGCCTGAATACTAACAATGAAACTATGATGGAGAGAGAAGATTATAACAACGCCTGATTTCCTTGTTTGCATCATTTTCTAATACTTAGATTCATGTACTACGAAGTATTGCCACAGGAATGGCTTCGTCAACAAGGCACCTTGGGTGCAATGAGGGTGGGGTAAAAATACATACAAATAAATAAATAAACAAGTGTTAATGATGTTATTGCAAAGGTTCTGCAAAGGAAATTTGAAATATTAGCTTTAGAAGTATTAGATTTTTTGTTTTTAATGACTGTTGTGCTGACAATAAAGACACAAAAATAACCCTATTAAATGTCTGAATGTTTAAATGTTTGGAACGCTAATTTATTAATTTTTTTAAAAGGACCCATTTGACACCTTTTAAGCAGAAATATTACAATATCAAGTGATTGTTACTTTTCAGCTGTTTCTGATAACTACTTGGGACCAAAAAACACATTTTGCATCGAGTTGGACATTGCAACTTTTAGTATGTTGTTTCTTATGGTAGTCTGATTGGTGTCTCAAAAATCATTTGTTTTGCAAGAATTTTAAAGTTCAACCTTATTATTACTGGACTATTTGGAGAATTGGCTTCTATCAAGACCAAAATGTTCATAGGTGTCAGGATGCTTATTAAAGTTCTTTGGTAGTTTACAGCTGACAGAGGTGCAAATTGGCCCACCTGGCTTCAAGATGGTTTGTCTGGCAAATCAGGATGTTTGTCAACAGGATGTATCTTAAGCATATGTGGATGTGTCAGGAACAGATATTCAAGTGTCTGGTGTCTGGATAGGTCAGGCCTTTCATGGTATGTTAGTATGTTGATGGAGCACATATCTGAGCCATTCCACACTTTGAGTCTCTTTGCATTCTCTGACCTTTTTACAGTCTCTCTCTAGGCCTACTTCTCCTCTCCTTACCGCTCTCTCTCTCTCTCTCTCTCTCTCTCTCTCTCCCCCCCCCTCTCCTTTATTCCTTTATAGTGCTGTTCTTAGAGCAGTTTTTAACAGAGTCACAAAGTCTGCTCTCTTCATAATGCAGTTTGTAGTCTTCGGGCTTAGTTCCCTTTTAGCTTCCTTTCTTCATACTAGGACAATGTAAGATATTAATATAAAAACAGGTTCCATTGCTACAGATAGAGTTGGTCAGAGAATACCTAGCTACTCTAAACTAGTTTAAGTCTTTGGGCCCATATGAATTACATCCTAGGGTACTGAAGGACCTTTCTGATTTACTCTGTCTATCATCTTTGAGAATGCTTGGAGAATGGGTAAGGTGCTGGAAGACTGGAGATGGGCAAATGTTGTCCCTATCTTCAATAAGGGGAAAAAAGGAGGATCTAGGAAAGTATAGACCGGTGAGCCTGACACTGATACCTGGAAAGATACTGGAAAATTATAAAGCAGTCACTCTGTAAGCATCTAGAAAATAATGCAATGAATACTAGGAGCCAGCATGTATTTGTCAATAATAAGTCATGCCAGACTAATCTTATCTCCTTTTTTGATCGTGTTACTAGTTTAGTGGATTATGGGAATGCCATGGACGCAGACAATCCTGCAGCATGGCCAAAGCACCCTGAACGTCTGATCGGCGGCATCCAGATGTTCACCACAGTCAATCACCCGCAGGAGCCAAAGCCAACCACGCATCCAGAGGTCGGGGCTGGACCATCCCTGGAAGCGTGGTGAAAGCGATTCCCACTGGGAAACCGCCAAAAGTAATGACTGAACACCAACCACCAGGTGGAATCAAAACGAAGGATCCCCAGCCATGGTGAGAGCACACAGCGTCGCTGCCAGGCAATGCGCAACACACAGACCAGGAAGGGAGTAAGCTCTCGAGCAGGGATCGTGTTTATCTTATTCTCTGTAAAGTGCCAGGTACATCGCTGGCGTTATACAAATGCTAATAATAAATAAATAAATAAAAAAATAATGGGCACACAGCAGCAGGGTAACATGGTGGGATGGAGAAAGAGGGAAGGAAGCAGAGGGTGAGCGAGGCAGGGAGGGGGAGAGGGGTAGGGCACAAGGGGGCACGGTATGGACAAGAAACATGAGGTATAGCTACAACAACAGCCTTATTGTCTGCTGCATAGTAGCAGGAAGGGGGCAGGGCAGAAGTACTAGGGATTAGTGGTGGGACCCCGGGCCCATTACCGGCGACCGGATTTACCGGTTACGGGTTCTCTGAAAACCGGATTCCCAGATTAAATCCGGTATGCCGGTACCGGATTTATTTCATTGGTTTCAATGGGGTGCTGTGTCCCCATTGAAACCAATGAAATAAATT
>QEPC01012309.1:98578-112817 GCA_003113815.1 Sphenodon punctatus
CGCAGCCTGGACTCGGGGAGGGTTTGTTTTTTTAAACTTTTTTGGTGGGGCTTTAAGTTTTTTACATTGCAGCCATTTTTAAATGGCTGCAATGTAAAAAAAATCCGGTGCCCGGAATCGGGTACCCGCACCGGATTTACCGGGTCGAATCCGATAATGCCGGTATGCCCGGTACCGGCATTATCGGATACCGGATTTACCGGTTTTCCCACCCCTAACAGCCATCTCTCAGGGATGCTGTAGCTGCTGTTTTCCAGCATTGAGCAGGGGGTTGGATGAGATAACTTCTAATATCACCTTCCAACTCTATGATTCTATGATGGGAGAACCCTAACCTCTTTGTGCAATCTGATAAGGCCCAACCCCTCTGCCCCCATGGGACCTGTTACTGGGCCCACCTCTCATCCTCCTTACTACTCTCCCCAAAAGAATAAGAAGTCCCCAATACAGTAATATAAAACTGTTGCATCAACCAACAAAAACAAAATTTGCAATGAGCCCTCCCCCCCACAAATCACAGCAAGCATCCACTCTCTACAACTTAACGGCAACCCAACTGCTCAATGGCTTTAGGCTTTGGCCTTCGACAGCTGGGTCAAACAGCTGCATGCAGGACAGGAAGTTTTTATGAAGGGTAGTGAGGTGGAACTGTCCAAGACAGATGCCAGCAGCCAGCACCTCTTCCCAGAAACTCCACTTGCTGCCCTTCTTTTGCCATAATTCAATGGTATGCAAACGTTTGGAGCCAAAGGATCACTGCCAGCTCCCAAAATTCTTTGTGGATGACCATGAGCCCACTGGAGGTGCTCATCGTGACTCAGCACCTGCTCATTATGAGTTGTCCTCAGCTACACAAAATGTGTGACTACGGTCTCTGAGTGTGCTGTGGCCATCTCCAAGTGGAAGGAGTTGGGAGCTGGCCATGTGCATGTGTTGGCTGTGGCCATTGGGGGACTGAAGCCCGCTTTACTGTTGCTACAGCTGGTTCTATGGACAGTTTACCATGATCAGTAGACCACATTTTGGAAACCAGTGCCATAACTTCCATTTGTAGGCATATTTGGTAGAAAGGCTCATTTCCCCAGCAGGAACAGACAGCAATGACACAGTGATTTGTGACCATGTGATAAAGGACAGTGCAGGAACATGTGCTGCAGTCCCATATGGCAGCTTTCATTTTGCTTCTGTGGAGAAACTGCTCTTTTAGTGCCTTTGAGCAAACTGCTGCTAAAAACCTAAAAAACTGGCATGAAACCATCGACACAAGCAGAGAGTAGGGAAATCGGTGAGATGCTCTAGCAGGATCAAACAAAATTAGGCAACCGGGAAACTCTATTGCAGGTGAAACTGAACTTCTACAAGCACAGTGTAATGCATGTTGAAAGGAACAATTAAAAAACATGTATGCACAGCTATTTTGTGAATGAGTTTCAGTCTCTCCGGGTAGAAAGCTAAGCATTACTGTAAACAGAATCTGCTCAATGCATGGTGTCAGCTGAAAAAAAAAAAATCATTTATAAGATGCATTGAAAAGGAGATAGGATTCATATGCAAGTGATCATAATGTCTATATATTTATAGGTATAGCATTAGCTTGGATAATCCATTTAGTTATCCTCACATCTAAAATATGAGATGGGAGAGAAATGCAGGAGAGCAGTGAAAATAAATGATTTGATACCCAAGAGTGAGAAAGATGACAGCTGTAATTAATATATTTATTTTAGGCTCTTGTGTGACATGTTATGTGTACTTTTAAAAACCACAGCAAAGAAAGCAAAAAATCACATTCATCAGAAATTTGATTAATTAATTACATAAATATTTCAAAGCTTTTATCTTCATGCCTTACTGACATCAATATCTAGCTGTACTAAACAACTTGGTACCCAGATGTCTGCTTCTTCACTGCAACAGCACAGGTCTCCCTAGTATATGGAGGACCTGAGGCTGCTAAAGTGAGAGTCTTAAATCCTGGCTGTCTTCACCTGGGGTTAGAGTCATTAACTGTCTGTCACTCTGCTGCGATGAGATTGCCACCAACTTTGTAGATGAAGTTGCTCATATTTGGCTCAACTTGGGAATTTTCAGGTCCAGGCCTTGAACCCCTGGCCGGCGTTACTGCAACAACTTGCACCACCTGGTGCCTTGGAGGCCTGTGTTTTCCTTCTCCTTTAGGGATGGGCGAACGCGGTTTGGAAGTTCGGAGTTCGGACTGAACTCGGTATGTTCGGTCAACCGAACCGAACTTCAGAACCAAACTCGAATTTCAAACCGAATCGAACCGAATTTCCAAACTCCGTTCTGTTCGCCCATCCCTAGTGGCAACACACACCCAAAACCCTGGTTTTGAATGGCCGAACTTGGTTCGGAAGTTCGGAATGCAACCGAACTCAGTGTGCTCAGTCGACCGAACTGAACTTCCGAACCGAACTCGAATTTCAAACTGAACTGAACTGAATTTCCGAACTCAAATTTCAAACTGAACTGAACCGAACTGAATTTCCGAACTCCGTTCTGTTCGCCCATCCCTATTCTCCTTGCTATGCCTCCTCCTGCATCTCCGACTGGTGTGTGCCCTGACCTTACTCACCTGTGGACCATTTCTATTGCGTGTCTCCTGGCTTCCTGATTGGCCACCAGGGAGTATTTAAGACCTTCTAGTGGCCTCAGGAAGCTGGTGGAGCAACTGCTGTGCCTGGTGTGTGGTTCTTTGTTTTGTCTCTTGACCCGATATAGCATAGACCTGTTTCTTCCCCTGTGGCTATGCCTGCTGTGTGTTGAGTCTTAGTGTTCTGTTAACCCCTTTGTGCCCCTTGTGTGAGTAGCACTTCCCCTCCTTGTTGTTGCTTGCAATTCTTGTTCCCTTTGTGTGTCAAGACACTTCTCGTCCAGCTCCCTTGTCCCCTTAATCTTCCCCCATGGTGTGTATTCTGGTGTGTACCTTTCTTGCACTTGTCCCTTCTCCATGTTAGGTTGTCTTCCTCGTGTCCTGAGTCCCTCACATTGTGCCTAGATCCCTAGTGCTCTAACCCTCTATCACCTGTGTTTGTCAAATCCTGTGTTTGCTCCTTGTTTCACTCTATAACCCCACTGCTGGTTATCCCCCCAACTCCCCACCACTAGTTATTCCCCCAGCTCCCAGTCCTTTGACCTTGATGATGAGCCATAAGCTTTCTTAGGCCAGCTTGCCTGGTTCTCATGCTGAGCATTCAGTCTCTATCTAAGAATGGCTGAGAGGTTTCAGTGTTTGATCTGTGGGACATACCCTACTCCCTTCAACCCTTTCCTCTCTTACCTGCCCTTCTCTTCTCCCCTTTTCCTGTCTCCTTGCCCCGGAGCCTGACGGAATTGCCAGTTTTGGTGCAGAGTCGGAGTTTGGGGTTGGGGAGGTTTGGTCTTGTCTGGTTTGCTTGAATCAGCTTCAGATAGGCCCTTTTTACACAGACTGTGTAGGAGGGGGGATGGGTGTGTGCGCGCCACTGTGGGGTGGTACGGGGGGCAGATGTACATGGGTGCATAACCATCCTCCATGCATCCCAACGCATGCCCCAGCATGGAGCAACCTCCATTTCATGGGTGGAGGTGTGTGGGTCACGGGAACATGCACGGACCCCCACTCACCCGCCATGACAGTCACACAGGTGACACCTATTCATGCCCATAGTTACCTGGCTATAGGAGGGATGGTGCCAAGCCAGAGGAAGAGACCCATCTTAAAGATATGGACTGTGTATGGTGAAGGGCTGATGTGGTGAATAAAGGATACTCTTTGATTGGGCTGGCCTCCATGGGGAAGCAGATCCTGAGAAGACTTGCCCCAGAGGCCACACCTTGTTACAGGGAGCTAGGGATTTTTAAACATATTTATATGTTTTTATATTTTGTAAGCCGCCCTGGGCTTATTTGGGAAGACCAGGATAAAAACTGGAATTAATCAATCAATCAATCAATCAATCAGCTTTATTTGTAATAATGCAAATAGTTTCTTGGTTGTTTGTTTTTTTAATCTCAGTTTAAATTCTTGGAGAAAGATCCATCTTTTGTCTGTTACAAAGGCAGGAAAGATGTTGATAATGTAGCCAGTAAAGCTAATTGGAAAATGTCCAATAAAAGTTTCTGTATACAAAATATAGTTTCATTGCATTTAAATTTTCCAGTAGAAATTTTTTTACATTTCTTACTATAATTGTAAACTGAAAAGAAATTCTTTCAGCTCTAACTGAAACGTTTTCATTATGGGTGCACTACTGGGCTGACACTGCGTTGTGGGAGATGTAATTCTAACCCTTCCTCCCCTTGATCTATAGACATTAGTTCACGGGGAATTATCTCTCTCAATCCAAAATGAAGTTCTTCAGAAATTTCCTTCTGTGGAAAATTTGTATATCTTGACTTTTTGAGAATAAGTATAAGCACTTCCCTCGGAACAGAGATTCCATTTTTTGGAAAGGTTCTAGCAACCACAAATAGCTAGAATACAAAGAAGAAAGCATCAGGAGGATGAGAAGGAATCACAGGATGTTTCTGCAGGCAGAATCAGGGCTCTCCCTGGACCGTGGCAGGATTTAGCCTGTGCTGTGACTTGGGCTCCCTGCCAAGTCACAGTGCGGGTTAAACGCTGCCACGGGCTGGGGAAGACAGGGAGGTGGGCAGGCCGCGCTCCGCAGCGTGGGGGGCGGGGTTGTGCAGACCATGTCGGCATGTTGCCCCACCCTCTACTTGCCCCCTTCCCTGCCCAGGCCACCGGCATGTCTGTTCAGCAACTGGGCCAGATCCTGCTCGGGGTGAGGGCCCTTGCTCCAGGCAGGATTAAAGTGTGGCAGCGCATGACGCTGTCACATTTTAAAACACCCAGGGTCAGCTTTAAACAAATGTCCTTTAAAATAAAGACATAAATGAAATGTTCATGCCAGCAGGCAATATCTGTACCCTGTTTACATGTAAGGAAGCTACACTTCAGGGCATGTAGAAACTGGATGAACTCTGCCTCAAACCCCCGTGAGTCTAAGCTTTACACAGGACTGTTTAAAATCTGCAAGGGAGATCTCCAACAAAATTTAAATAACAGTTTAGAGTCATGAAAATGGCAGTCAATAATAGTAAGCAGCAACATTTGCTATAGCATTCGAAATTATGAAGCCTGCCATCCTACACCAGTGCTGGAGCAGCCCCAAGCACATCCCCAGTGACCCGAGTGCTGAGCTAATATTCCAATAAAGCATTCAAATAGCCTGTGCAGTGGAGCTGGAGTGCACACACAGCACTGCAAAATGTTTTCTGGATACAGAAGAGAAATTTTCCCAAGTGCAGTTAAAATGCAGGAGGTCATTTAATAAAAACAGCAGTTGTGGCGCATCCATAGGGACCAATGGGGTGCAGTCTCACCAGTACATTCTGCCTTTATGGTCAAGCTGCTGGGCAGAGTTTCTTCAGCCTTCCAGTGTCTCTACAAGGAGCAGGCCTGCTGCCACTGCTTGAGAATTTGGGACTGAATCCAAGAGTAGCTCTGAGCAAGTTCTCCATTGTGCCTGCTTACAACTCCCTGGGGACAGACTTCTGTGCTGTGAATAAGATAAAAGAGAACAGGTTTCCTTTTCAGGGTGGGGTCAAAATCATTGATCAAGCTGAGTGTGAGACTGGTGTGCATTTGTGTGGGAAGGGACTGGGACTGGGTGTGTGTGGTGTGTGTGCATGTGTGCGTCAGAGTGTGTGTGTATATGTGAACACTGGTATGGAATATATTATCTTCCTCCCAACCCAGAGCTCCTGCTTTCCCAACCCCTAAAATTTAAGGCACCAGCTGCCACTGAAAAACCAAGAGAATGAATGAAAATATAAAACCAGGAGCTATTTGGTATCTAGATGTAGAAACCCAATTGCCCATAAACAAAGTTCAGAAACTACCCTGAACCCTCCCTGGCACATACTCCCGCAGTATAATGCACTAGAAATGAGTTTCTTTATGGGTGTAGCAAATTGGTTTTTCAGTAATTTTGCATTTTGATAGCAACCCAGTATTATTCTCTAGGGACCTTTGTGGACTTGCTTTGACATTTTAACGCCACAGTGTATTAGGATGGCTGGATGCCTGCTGGAAATAATTTGCATATAGCTGTCCATCACAATTGTACTTTAATGAGTTCCTACACCCTTGCAATGGATCTATTTTCCCATTGTAATCTCAGACCAGCGAATGCTGCAATGACATAAACAGGGTCTGCAAAAAACTGCATTAATGGTATTCTGGTTGGGCAATATGGTGTAATAATTGCAAAGATAAATATCTGCATTGTGTGATGCAAGCATGCGTGTTTGGGGGTGAGGACACCTTAGCCTTTATTTACATACTTCATGCTGTGGCTCACTGTGGAGTCACTCAGTCAACTCAACCCCAGTTTTATTCATTATTTCATTAAGATTGATATGCACGCTACAGGGCCGTTAGTGCTGTTGATAGAGCTAAAAAATTCAAGCAAGATTAACAGTAGGGCTGAAACTGAGGCATGTTTGTATATTTGCAGAGATAATTTGCATATTTGTTTCAACCAGTGAATATCTGAATTTGTCTTTATCACCGTAGGGAAACGTGGCTTTTTTGGTCCTTCATTATTTCAGAATTTATCACTGTGTTACTTCATCATGTCGTTAGTTCAGCATTTGCTACCTTGGCGTTTTTGAAACCTGTACCTCACTGACTTCAGTTACTTTGTTCTTCATAATTCGGTAACTTTTGTGACTTTCTATTGAATTAGCTGCATCACAGAGATGGGCCAAACACATCCACACTTTAAAAATATTTTAAATCCCACCTAATAGTACCACAAAACCACAAAGTATTGAATAACAAATGCTGAAATGCCGGAGCCTTCGAGTATTTCAGCATTTCATTATACCCAGTTTTTCCCATCCACTGCTACCTTGGTGGTAAGAGCAGAAGCGACTGGTTTCTGATGCTGCTGGCAGGGTAATGGTGAGGAAAAATGGACCTGGAGACTTCTCCTGAGCTCAAAAGGTGGCTCCCTGCCTGTTCACCTCCAGTGTTGCTGTGACAGCAGCAGGAGCAAAAATGAAGGGGAGTGTTTCTTCTCTCTCCACTACTTTTGGTGCTCCTGCTCAGAGAGGCAGAGCGTCTCACTGCATCTGCATCTCTGAATGGGAGGATTGAAAGTGGCAGGAAAAGGAGGGAGAAGCTACAATGAGGAAAGAACACATTGTCTCCCTGCTGCACCTTCCGACTCCCTCTGCCATCACTTCCATGTAGTGGTTGTCCCAGACGTGAAAAAAACTATGTAGAAAGGGCCAGAAAATATGAAGCGCTCCACGTTGTTGGAGCTTATATCTTGAGTGGCCGGTTTGGAGTTGCAACATAGGGTGTCTTTAGACATAACGCTGTTCGGTGTTCTGTAACACAGTGTCCTACCATTACGGTGTTTAGACATACTGTCAACACAGTGTTCACCCCAAACACTGGAAGTGAACAACTGGAAGGTCTTGACAGTTTAATCAGTGTTTGGGGTGAACACTGTGTTGACAGTTTGTCTAAACACTTTAACGGTAAGACACTGTGTTATCGAACCCTGAACAGCGTTATGTCTAAAGACACCCATAGTGGCTCCACACTGGCAAAAACCTGCCCCCTAATAAATATGACAATATGCACTCACTTGTGCATTTGTTCCCACCCTAAAGTAAATGTAAATATATAAAATTTGTTGAATTCAAGATTTGGTTTGAATATTCATTTCAGGACTAATTAACAACAAACCTAACTAAAATGTTGTAGTGCAATTCAGTATAACTCCCAGCTTGCAAGCTAGGCAACTGGAAAGCGAAAATACACTTCTTACCTCCCAAAGTTTCTACTTGCACTATTCCTGCCTCTCCGCATTCACTTTTCTGATGCCCTTGGAAAAAAGTTGTGGTTGATTGCCTGCCCTGAAGGTCATCACACATGGCCTAATTCTAGCCAAAGGAACAGAGCAAAATCCACAACCAGGCAGCCTACCACAGAGAAAGCCCTGCCAGCAACCGCTTCTCCAACATGCCAATATGGGGAGAGTTGATAAAGAGGACTTAGTTTTTCACATCTAATGAACTCAAGGAACAAGTCCCTACTCATGGGAATAGTCCTTACTTGAGTAGTAAGTAGTTCCCCCCCCCCCCTGCACACCATAGAACTGCAGGTGGGTCGCTCAGCAGTCTAGGCTGCCACCTGCAGCTGTATGGCTTTGCTAAACATCAGGAAGAACGTCCTAACAGTAAGAGTTGTTTGACAGTGGAACAGACTGTTTAGGGCAGTGGTGGGCTCTCCTTCTCTGGAGGTTTTCAAACAGAGGCTGGATGACCATCTGTCAGGGCTGCTGCAGCTGCAGAGCTCCTGCACTGAGCAGGTGGTTGGACTAGATGACCTCTGATGTCACTTCCAGCTCTAAGATTCTATTATTCTATCTGCCAAGTAGATGGAGCGGTCCTCTGCCCCTGGCTGGTGCTCTTGGTTGCTGTTCCAGCATGTCCTGGAGACTGCAAGCGGAGCTGGCCTGGAGCAGGTGGCACCTGCCCCTGTTTCTGCTTCACCTCACCCCAGGGTGGTCCGTCTTGGCACAGGTGGGCCACCCGGGGGTGAGGCAGAGCAGAGGCGGGGAAGGTATCCATCTAAAGACACCCACAGTGGGGAACAAGGACAGGAGAAACTGAGGCTTCAGGGGCAATAGGGGTTGGGGGTACTACAGAAAGTGCCCGGATGAACAGGCTCTCCTGATCCCTTTTTGGAAGTGGTACCACCCCCTGCAGAGCATCATGATGTCACAAGACTCCCAAGGGGACTTAACCATGCCAGAAAGAGATGGGAGAGTCCTTTTGCTTTGCCCACTCCCAGTGTAGCTCTCTCCGCTTTGAGTCAAAGACACAGGAAAGGGAGCAGCCCTAATAGCCACATCTGGAATTGATGAAGGTTCATTTTGTGTCCTTAGTGGCTAGGACAATCACTTAGAAGAACCAAGTTAGCCTGAATCTTTCTGCGCTTTTCCACTGACCTGCTCAGTGCCTGCCCTGTAGGCAACTTGCAGCACTGCTGTGTGCCTCAACTCTCCCTTCTCGTGCATTCTTTGTTCAGTACTTTGAGACCGTGGATGAAAAATGTTCTGTAACAGATAGGCGTTGTTACAGGACAAAAGCAAGGCAGCAAATCAGTGTGGCCCAAAAGCTTAATGTTGTGTATTAAAAGAAATATTAAAAAGAAGAGAACAGCATTCTTTCCTCTGTGCTGGAAAAATAAAGCGGTCTTTTCTAAGTGGGATTATTTCCACCCATGAGTCTATAGAAAAAATATAGAGAGCAGTAGGGCTCAGGGCTTGTGGAGCTGTGCATCCGCTACAGTCTAGGGAGAAGAATCTATTATTTAATGTGGTTGGTTGAACATGAGACCTTGAGGGTGTCAGTTGTGGTGCCATTTAATGTCAAACCAATATATTAAAACGAGAAAACCTTACCTAAAATAGACAAACGTAGGCAAACAAAATCAAGCCATAGCCCGGGAACACGTTCTTTCAATGTCAATTTAAACTTGATGATAATGTTCAAAATTATACATTAACCCATGCTTTGGAAACAAGCAAAAAACAGGCCCTTGCTATGAAGGGGTAAGCTGGGGGAAATCTGATTTATATAAAATTGTATATCTTTTATATATAAAGTCCAATCTATATAAAGAACTAAAATGATATTAAATTAGTACACAAAATAAGGCATATGATGGGTTAAGGAATTCTTCCTGGCTTAAACCCTCTTTGACTTGAGATTTGTTACAGTCAGGTTTAAGTCAACCCACCTAGTTTAATTTGGATCTACTTTAAAATAACTGGTTTACCCCTCTGCTGTTTCTTTCTGGATCTTCAGTCTACAGCTTGTGGTTTGGCCCTCTGATAAGAAATTTCTGAACACCCAGACTGAGCTTTGGTCAATGGAATGACTTGAACACATGCTAGTAGTTGCCAGGTAATGTGCAATAAGGTCAGAATTTCCTGTTTTTATGTTTTTACAATGAAACAGTGCAAGTCTCCATTTCTTATTATTTACAATAACATGGAAGAAACATTTAACAGCATGAAGAGGACAAAAAAAAAGAATCAAACCTATGAGATCCTTCTTCTGTTAAATCAAATAAATTCACTTACAGTGCCCAATAGACAGAATTACTTGTAAACCTGTCTCTAAAGAGTACTTTTCCCCTAGGGTAACTGTATGGGACATCCTAAGGGTTAATGCAAAGATAAACACTGGATTATTCCTATTTTCCTTACAATTTTTGTCTAACTGCCAAGGACCCAGGCCAGGACAGTGATTTTGAGCCAGGAAAGTTATCAGGGATCAATACTGGGAGTCAGAACTGGTTCAGAGGCCAAAGACCAGAGCTGGGTCAGAACAGAAGACAGGAATCAAATTCCAGAACAGAGTCAGAAGGTGAGGGTCAGAGGATGAAGACTAGAGCTGCATCAGTAGCCAGATGTCAATGACAAAACGTCAGAACCTGGTCTGTAGTCAAGGAGCCAAGCAGGTTAAGGTGAGGGAGGGATAGAACAAGTTAGGTGGGTCTGGAGCAGGGCTAGGAGGAGCAGGCCTGGGGAAGTTGGTATCAAGTCTAAACAGACCTGGAAGAAGATGGGCAGAATTAAGCCAGAGCAGGATCCAATGTAGTAGCAACCAGACACTACAGTTGCTGGTTGCTGGTTTCTGTTTCTGGTTAGACCCATATAAAGTACTAACCCATCAATGGGAGAACAGGGAGTATCAAGTAGTCCTGAAATGACACGTTGCAGTTTCTGACCATTTTGTTGGAAACTGCCCATCTGTTGGCGTTTTCCTGGCATGGCACCCCCAGTCAAGTCCAATACTTAGTCTGCTTTCACACCATACAAAATGGGTTATTATAATAACTTGAGTTAATACTGATATTATAAAGCCGCAATTTTTGTAATGTGTGCATGCACTATTCTTCTTTTATGCTGCAAGATCTTGGGTCATAGTAAGAGCTACCAAATGTGGCTTTTACAACGATTCCCCTTTTTATGCTAAAAGATCTTGAATCGTTGTAAAAGCCACATTTGGTAGCTTTTACTATGACCCAAGATCTTTCTGAATTATAATACCCAGTTAGGGTATAACTGATATTATCTCCAGTTATTATAATTTATTTATAAATAAATAAATAAATGCTCATTTTGTAAGGTGTAAAAGCAGCCTTAAATATCGCAAGTGCTGCAAAGCTTCGGAAAGTGTCGCAAAATTTTGGAAAGTTCCACAAACTTCCACAAATTATCACAAAGCACTGCAAGGGTGTGAACTTCATGGGTCTGAGGTGCTCTTGCCCCTCTGGGAGCCCCCAGGTGGAGGGCTTAGCACTCCTGGCTTTCAGTCCCCCCAGGATTTCCCCACACATGCCCAGCCCCCAGTCTGCACATGTGATCCAGTTGTGCATGGCCCCTGTGTCCCGACTACTCACCTCTAAGCCTGATGCTGAGATCCCCAGATGGAGTTAGATTCAATGCTGCTGCCACTGCCTCCTGTTGCCGGTTAGTAACTGCAGGGGTGGGGAATGGGTGGGGGGAAGGGGAGGCTGTGGCTGGTGGGTGCGTGGGGCAGTGAAGCAGGTGACATGAGTCCTGCTGTGGAGCAACAGCATGGGCAGTGGGGCATGAGCTTGTGGAGGGCTGCCGGAAGGCAAAGGGAAAACTGTCACAAAAGCCAGAAACTATCATAAAATGTCAGAAATGTTGCAAAGCTGCAAATTGACAGAATTGTCATAAAATGTCAAAAACTGCCGCAAAATGTAGTAAACTGATGGAAAATGCCATTGAATCAGTGGCAAGAATGCTGCAACGTTGGCAGTAGGCAGCAAAATGGCAAACAAAGCTGCCGCTTTAGCCCTAAGCATCAGCCAATCAGTGCTAACAGCAGAGGCCTGGGGCTAAGAGGAGTGTCTCTCTGATTGCATGTTTGTGGAGCTTGGGCTGTGGATAGCTCCCAGGTGGTACAAAGGTATATCCCTATCGGCCTGGATATGAAATCAACAAGTACTCCTCCCCACCCCCCAAAATTTGTACTTATGTGGTGTGTAAGCTTTGAAAATGAGGCTTTAATTTAAATGAAGTATTCAGGAGCTGTTTCAGAAAGAGGATTTTAATGAGTTAGGAGGGAAAAACCTGATGAAAAGGATAGATATTAATACCAGGGAACATTAATGTTGGCTCAAGAAAACTGTTGAATAATTTCATGAAGATTTCTTTTTCTGATAACTTTAAAAAAAGGCACAGTAATAACTTTAGGATTGATTTCAACCTTTCCATTATTTTTGAAATGTTATTTGAAGGTTTCCTGACCATCAAAGAAAGGAATCCTCCCTCATTCCAGAATTCCACTGTCAGTAACTTCATAACAATGATGAAATGTAATGTCCCAGAGGTCTATCCTACATGTACTCATAAAAATGAAAAGACATTTAACAAAGGTTACAGAAGTCTCAGAAAGAATTTAGAGTGAACTTGAATAATGATAATGATTATACATAACCAACAAAGCCAGCACTTTTGAAAGTAATACTATGTTCGTGAATGGTCTGAGGTGGTGTAAGTGACATTGCTATTCTTATCTGAATGCAGATTTTTGAGGGATTATCCCAGATCTGACTGGCAGGTATAGGAGAGAACATAATAATATAAAATTAAATTGCCTAGGTAGGTACTGGTCTTGAACAGATGACAAAAACTTGATGTAACCATTTACTTACAGGTCCCAGCTGACTAGATACTGAGCGGTTGCATTTTTAATACCAGTTTAAATAGATCTTTACTCCTGGAAGTTCTGAAGACGTGAGAAGTTCTGTCAGAGCCTCAACATTGCCTCTGGGTCTGCACTCAAAAGGTACCTGAACAGACTTGAAAGAGAGCATTGCATGGGGAAAGGATCGAATCACACTAGAACCCCTCAAACTCTCATTAAAGTCAATGGGATTATTTCCATTTGATTCAGTGGAAGTAGCATCAATCCTGCAGTGGCAAGCTTTAAAACGCATGCTGACTTCTAAAAGAAATGAGAGAATCAATGTGAAGGTCAAGAGGAGAGACAGAGATCAAACTCATTTCCTTTGATCTTGCTTTTGGTCCTAAACTGCAATTGCTGCTTCCTCACATTGATCAGTTGTGACTTTATTGAAATCAGTTGAATTTCAGGATTTTGCGGGAGCATTTGATGACAGAGGAAGTGCATTCTAACTGAATATACCCATAGCGAGAGATGCAGTCATTGGTTTAAGAGACAGCAGAAGATGATGGTCATCATGCATTCCTCTATATTACACGTGAGAAATTTGCCATGTTAAAAGCTTTGTGGTATTGATTTTGGAAAAGGTTAAATACAAGAGCTTGTTAATTACAAATTCTGGCAATCTCTTTCCCAACAACTGATGTTTAAAGTGAGTTTTAAAACATGCACCATGAATTGTCCAGGGTGCATTATATGCTTTATTAATATACAAGAAGATTATTTTTTAAATAGTGGACTCATTATCATGGTTCTTGTCTTGAATCCCCAATACATTAGTCTTAGAGTTTAAGAAGACTAATGTCTGTAAAAACAGAAGTGACAGCAACCTGCTGTGGCCCATTTTGTCCCGCACCTCACCTGCATGTGTGTGCAGGCACTGCCAGAAGCTGGCCTGAAATTACCCTGGGCTGTATTGGTGGCTAGCCCAGTCTGTGACCTTGGCAATGGTAAACCTCCAAGGTCACAGCCCGGGCTAAGGCCTTCCTGACCGGGCCAAAGTGAGACACAGCCGTCTCTCATGTCTGTTCCCAGGCCGCCCACCCAGCCGGGGGCCACCATAGCTGGCCGTCAGTTGCTGCTTGTCATGGTGTGTGTGTCTGTGTTTCTGTGTGAGATGTTGGGTGCAGTGCAGGGGTAGGACCAGCTGGCTGCATGTTCCTGGTTCTCCTTGTCCTCCTTGGTGCCGTGACTGTAGACATGTTTGTTTGGTGACCCGACCTAGTCTGCATCATGTCTGCCATGGTTTTCCTCCACAGGCCATGTTTATTTATTTTTTATTTATTTAGTAAATTTCTACCCCACCCCTCCTGCAACGCAGCTCGGGGCGGCTTCCAACATTAAAACCATAAAATACAATAAAATTAGTACAAAAACAATCACAAAATGCTTAAAACCTTAAATATTAAATATAAATATAACT
>QEPC01012309.1:132708-155749 GCA_003113815.1 Sphenodon punctatus
GGGGGGGGGGTGTTCCGGTGTTGGCTCAGCCAGGGGGAGCAAGAGAACGCGACAGGAAGAGAGAAAGCGGCAGCGAGAAAGAGGGCTTCCCCAGTTGGCTGGGAAAGTCTGGACCTGTGGTTACCTTTATTTGCCTGTTGAGACGGGACAGGCGGCCCACGGATCCAGTGGAGCTCAGGGGATGGAGGAAGAAAGAAGGGGCAGACCAGAGTCTGGAAGATCTCTTAACTCAGACACGCACAGAGAGTGACCTGCACGTATCTGGGTCCCAAGATTTCTCAGACGTGGAGGGGAAACTATAGGACAGTTATTGGGTACTGAACAAAGGGTTTGGGGAGGCTATGAAGGGTCATTTGGGGTGTACAATGGGCTAACAAGGGGAGGTTACTTCCATGACAAAAAGGGCTATACTAGATGCACAAGATCTCTTTGACACAGGGGGAAACTATAAACAAAAGACACAGGGAGGGGAGGTAGGACTAACGATGGTCCTTTAGGGTACAATGGGGGTATGTCTGGTTTCTCTTGGGGAATGCAAAGATAGGATGCTGCTGCACTGAGTCCTAACTACCAGTCCTTTGTTATAACAGGGTGATTCTCTATCCTTAATGACTCCATTCTTTATTCAGAGAGCTATCCCTTCTAGTCTTTTACTCAACCTTAGGCTGGTATTTTTCCATGAGTGGTCCCTTTTTGCTAGGAGCTAGGGTGGCTGGGCCCGATCCTTATTTTCCATGTTTCCCCCCCACTTCATCCAGTGTGGGGTTTGTGCCCCCAAGCCGCCTTGTCCTTGGTTACCCCTGTGGGTTTTGCTGACCCCCGGGTCCAAGACAGTTGGCTATCACAAGGGGGGTGTACCTCCATTCTGGGGGGGACCAGGGGTCCAAGCTAACACTTTCATGATATAAATCACTGCCCTCTGTCCCATGGGTGGCTACCATACTCCATGACTCAAACTTACCAACATTTTCAGCAGCCAAGGAGAGACAAGACCCTCCATCTTGGGCAATAAGCTTCACCCCCTCAATAAATAAACTCAACCCCCTCCTCTAGTTACATGCATTGAATGCACTCCTCCCAGTGTTGGCACCAATTTTGGCCAACCTCATTCTGTCCAGGTACTTCATCCAGAGCCAGCCAAGACTGGAGGGTTGGAGTGGGGAGGCGTAGCCATAATTTTAAAGGAGAACTTGACCGTTCTGAGGTTTTCCGTACAGACCGAGTCCAGTATAGAGAACCTCTACATTGCATTTGATTTGGCCAGCAATGGACCAGGGGGACTGGTCAGGGACAGATTAGGAGTGTTGCTTGTATACCGTGCGCCACACTGCACCGCTTTATCCCTGACTGCTCTAGCTGCTCTGGTCTCAGAGCTGGTCTTGCTGTGTCCTAAGCTTATTGTCTTTGGGAACTTCAACATCCATGCCAAGGCTAAATTGCTTGGGGCGGAGTAGAAATTCATGGCAACCATGGGTCTGTCTTAGGTGGTGGTAGGTCCGATGCATGAGGCAGGGCATACTCTGGACTTAGTGTTATGCACAGACCTTGAGACAGGGGGTCCAATGACCAGGGGCATTGTGTGTACACCCTTGCTGTGGTCGGACCATTACCTCCTACAGGCTTGCATTCTGGCGCACCTACCTGACAGTGGGGGCAGGGGACCGATATGGATGGTCCACCCCTGGAGACGTATGGAATCAGCTGGGTTCCAGAATGCTTTGGGAGGTGTTCCTGTTGACCTTGAGGGTCATTCCATTGATGATCTCGTGGCCTTCTACAATGGTTGGCTGGTGGAGGCTATTGATCGGGTGGCTCCCAAGCATCGCTTCTGGCGCTTTACCACTGCAGGTCCCCATGGTTCACAAAGGATCTGGGGCAGTAGAAGCATGAGGGGAGGTGGCTAGAGTGATGGTGGTATTGTACCCATGCCTAAGATGATCAGTTGTGGCATAGAGAGCATTTTTGTGGACCTATGCCATGGCTGTTGGTGCAGAAAAGAAACCGTTCTTTGCTGCTCTTATAGCATTGGCTCAGTCTTGTCTGGCAGAGCTCTTCCAGGTGGTGAGAGCCCAGCCTCTTTCTGCCTGGAGCCAGATTCATCCAAGGCCCGCTGTGACATATTTTTAACATACTTTGCAGATAAAATTGTTCACATCGAGCACAACTTTGGCTCTCCCATTTTGGAGGCTGTGGCAGAGCCAGGGGTTAGGAATGTCCTGTCTGGTCAATGTTTATGGGAGGAATTTCAATTGGTGATGGCCGCCGAGGCGGCAGATGTGCTGGGGTCTGTTCAGGCCACAATTTGTGAATTAGACACTTGCTCAGCCTGGTTGGCAAAAGCCACCAGGGACACCTTTGGGTCAGTGTTGGCAGGGATTATCAATGGTGGGGAGGGTGCCGGACTGCCTCAAGGAGGGGGTGGTCCAGTCACTCCTCAAGAAACCATCACTTGACGTTGGTGCCCCAGTGAACTACGGATCAGTCTCTAACCTTTCCTTTTTAGGGTGGTGGCCCGTCAGCTCTAGACATACCTGGACAGCACCAGTTTCCTTGATCCCACGCAGTCTGGGTTTCGTCCAAGTGATGGCACAGACTGAGCTTGTGGCTTTTGTTGACAACCTCCTTGTAGAGTTGAACCAGGGTCATATGACCCTTTTGGTTTAACTAGATTTATCTGTGTTTTTCAATATCGTGAGGCATGAGATGCTGGTGACTTGCTTGCAGGACCTGGCCAGGGTGGACGGTCTCCTGCGTGTGGTCCCGAAGGTTCCATTCTGTCCCCTCTTATTCAACGTGTATATGAATCCACTGGGGGAGGTCATGCGCAGCTGGGGAGTCTGCTGTCATCAACATGCAGACAACACCCAACTGTATTTATCATTTTCAATGAAGTGCGGAGTCTGGCTGTGCTCCTCGATTCACAGCTCAGTCTGGAATCTCAGGTTGTGGCTGTGGCGGGAGTGCATTTTGGCAGTTACATCTTGTCCAGCAGCTTCGGCCATATCTCTCAGACTCTGACCTCGCCACCGTCATCCATGCCTTCATCACCTCGAGGCTGGATTACTGCAACGTGCTCTAGGTGGGGCTACCTGAGAAGGTCTGGAGGCTGCAGCTGGTGCAGAATGCCGCGGCCCGTCTCCTTATGGGGGCGGGCCTCAGGGAGCACAAGACAACTGTGCTCTAGGCTCTGCACTGGCTGCCAATAAAGCACCGGGCTAGGTTCAAGGTGCTGGTTTTGACCTTTAAAGTCCTTCACGGCCTGGGTCCTGCCTATCTGCGGGATCGCCTCACTCCCCATGTGCCCATGCAACCCCTGAGATTGTCTGTGGGAGCCTTTTTGGAGGTTCCCCAGGCAAGATGGGTGGCCACCAATGTTAGATCTTTTTTGGTGGCTGCCCCTGTGCTGTGGAACTCGCTCCCGGAGGAGGCTCGCTTAGCCCCCACTCCTGTCATTTTGACATTTGTGTAAGACCTGGCTTTTCCGCTAGGCTTTTGGCGAGGGGGGGGGTCGGGTGAGTGGGTTGGGTTGTTTTTCTCCCTGAATATGGGATTTTTAACTTTTAAATTGTTTTCATTGTTTTATTGTTTTTAATTTGTTGTTCGCTGCCCCAAGCTGCCCTCTGGGCAGGAGGGGTGGGATAAAATTCTTTTATAAAAAAATAATAATATAATAAAATCTGGAGAAATTAAGTTTATTTTTATTCACTGTGGCCATGTGATAAACTTCAATCAAACTGGGCCCATCATCAGCAAAGGAGGTTGCCCCTTGGCCAATAAGCTTCACCTTTCTGTGATTAAGTGTCATTCCCTCACACACTTACTTGCACCCATTCACCTACCAACATTCCAAGTGCAATAAAGAGGAACGAAGCTTTCTTGTGATTCCAACATCTCCCCATTGTCCTCTCAAGTGCTATTCCTGAGAGGCAATCAGGAGAG
Organism: Sphenodon punctatus; assembly: GCA_003113815.1. Classification (NCBI taxonomy): domain Eukaryota; kingdom Metazoa; phylum Chordata; class Lepidosauria; order Sphenodontia; family Sphenodontidae; genus Sphenodon; species Sphenodon punctatus. Next base: position 136,648 of record QEPC01012309.1, read on the forward strand.
AGGTGCCTGAGACTTGAAATCTGTCATTTATGTCTCCCTCTTCTCAATGAAGTGCTTTGACCCCTGAAAGAGGGACAGTGGGATTCAGCACCTAAAGAGGGACTGTCTCTCCAAAATAGGGACTGTTGGGAGGTGTGCAATGGGTAACTAAATCCTATTGAAGGCCAATGGAAGATAAGCATGTAATGCTTTTTTAAATGAGTGGGATTTCTTCCGCAATTTAAACCTGCAGCTCTGGGAAACACCCATAGGGAGCTTTAGATGCTCTTCTATGAACTGGAAGCCACCCAGGTGCCAATTAGAAACAGCAGTGCTGTTCAATTCCTGGGGTTTTTGAGACGCGGCATAGATAAAACCCCGATAACTGAGGTGACGAACATAGAATAAAAGAGTGAGGAACGTAGGCTGGAGAAGCTGGCTATATATCAACAAAATTAAATTCAACAAAGACAAATGTAAGGCAATATATGTAGGGAAGAGAAAGCAGATGCATAAATATAAAAAGTGAATGGTAAATGAACTGGCAGCAGTCAGGACTGACCTTACCACAGGCCCCCTTGATTGCACTTCTGCAGGACCTGAGAGGTGGTTGTGTTTGGGGCCCTGATGTGTGTGTGGGCTGGGGGAGGGGGAGTGGGGACTACCTGGGGAAAACAGGGGCCACTGTTGGGGCTCCAGAAGTTCCAAGGCAGGCCCTAGAAGCAGTTCTGTGAAGAAAAATCTGAGGGTGGTGGAAGATCACGGGGCCTTTTTAAACAAGTGGTATTTAAACCACAGTTCTGTGGCTCTTGGGACACCTCCGGGAGATGGGGAGGCGGGCTTTAGACGCTCCTTCATGAACCAGAAGTCGCATGGGCACCATTAGAAATAGTGGTGCCAGGTGCTGAGAGAAGCAGCATAGTAATACCTCAATAATCGAGGTCTGTACTACAATGCATCTCAAAACACCCAGGAGTCGTCCGGCACCGTTGTTTCTAATGGCACCCGGGTGACTTCCAGTTCATGGAAGAGCATCTAAAGCCACCCCCCACCCCCCGGAGGTGTCCAAGAGCTTCAGATTTAAACTGTGGTTTAAATCCCACTTGTCTAAAAAGGCCCAGAGACTGATTATAAGGCAGCTGTGTGTGGCTGTTGGAAGAAGGCAAATGCCATATTATGTTGCATTAACTGAAACACTGTATGACAGATACAGGAAGTGATTGTAACACAATAGACAATACCAGCTAGGCATCAGCTGAAGTAGTGTGTCTAGTCTGGGATACCCCATTTTTTGAAGAACTTAGAAGAACTGGAGGAGATGCAGAAGGAAGCAACAAAGGTGATATAGAATTGGGTATGTAAGTCATATGAAGAGAGGTTGAAAGAGCTGTGTATGTTTTGTTTGGAGAAGAGAAATGAGGAGTAGAGGTGCAATCAGGCACCCGCTAAAATGAGCACCCCATCGAATCTGAGGTACCCAACTCATCCTGGTCATGTTTGGGTACCTATTGGTGCCTGAATGTGACCTGTTGGGCTACCTGCACCCGCACACTCCCAAGGCTGACTCACCCACCCAGCTGCTCTGCTGAGCTGATGTTTCTCCTGGCTGCTGCTCAATTTATTTATTTATTTATTTATTTATTTTCATTATTTATACCTCACTTCTCCTGCCTAGGCAGCTTGAGGCAGCTTACAAAAGTTAAAATATTTTTTAAAAATATATAAAATATATAAGATACATAAAAAGGAAGCATAAGAGTAAGAAAATTAAAAACCCACCCACCTTCACCCACCTCCCTTACCAAAGGCCTGGCGGAACAGCCAGGTTTTGCACTGTCATTGAAATGAGTCCTGCTCTGCTTTTCTGAATGGAGGGGTTGAAGTGGAGTGAGGAGACCTCTCAGTGTGCCAAGCCGTGGCTTCTGTCCAGAAAATCAGTGGGCATGCAACATGCCACAATCCCCATAGTGGGGGTGGGCATGCATCCTGTTAATTAGGTTACAAGACCCCACCATGAGTGGTGGCTGCAGACCAGGTGGGTGGAGGCCACATAGCCAGTGGGAGCATACATATAAAAAACAGGCAGGTGGACACCCACCTGGTCTGGACTAATGTCTTATTTATTAACATTCTGAGCTTTTCTGAGATCCACTTGGTGCTGGACCCCTTTCCCCTCCCTGGTAGTTCTCCTTGAGCTCCAGGATGAGCCATTTTTAAAGCCACTTCCACCCCTGGTGGCAGCCTCCTCCTTGTTCTCCCAGGTGGGAAAAAAGCTGCACCTAATCAGCCAATTAAAATGAGTTTTCACCCCTTAAACACCCTGTTACAAGGTCTGTAGCCTGAAACAACTTGCCCCGTCTCCCACTTTGGGCCTAACCCTGCCAGGACATATGCACCAGTGGTTCCATGAGAAACCTAAATTTGAGTATTTCTTGTATTTCCATTCATAGGTGGAAATTCCATGCCATGGGGAGATTTCCATTTATTCCATAATTCTGCTTTATTAATGTAGATGTTTGCATTTAAGAAGGCGAAAACCTTGACTGTACTGTTACTCTGGTTGTCCGATGCAGTAAGGTGCTGTCTCAGTACTTTTAATGTCAATGTGAGCTAAAGGCACTAACAACTGTAAAGCTTCCAGAATGTTGCAAAAACAGGTCTATAATTACTTAGGTGCATATTGAATCAGGCATCCTTCCCATCCAAGGTTAACTTTGTTGGCATAAAAGGTGTTTTGTGCAGCGGGGGCACTGGCTTTGAAGACACAATTAAAAAAATAACCCTCTCTTTGACTGTTACAACATAAAAGCAGTGAATTTGGCTTCATGGGGTATTTTTGTATAGGAATTTGTCTGTTTTTTTTCCCCTGGCAAGCACAGCATAGAAATCTTGAATGTGTTCTCAACCTTGTGCAAAGAAAAGAATCAAAATAGGAAAATTAACATCCCATGCTCAAACTTAGCAATTTGAACAGCACACACTCATTCAACAATTGATATTCCATGGCCTGATTCTACTCAAAGGCTGAGTCTCCTGCTCTGGGCCTTGAATGCAATTGTTAATTTCTTCTGGTGTAAAAGAGAGCTAAATTTACTCCCAAGTGTAGTTGTCAAGGTTTTGACATAAGGCCTTAGTTGACACCACCATGAGTCTATATGAATAGATCTTTATTATTCAAATATCTAACAACTTGGGAGAAGCAACAAAAATATTATGGGCAACTGAAATGAAATTAAGTTGAACCATTCTGAAACCAATGTTCCTCTCTTGCAAATATGAAATATTGTGAGAAGAGATGCACAGTTTCCAAAATGAAGTTACACGTGACAGTTTTCATTAAAGTTTAGCTCTTGATTTATGTCAAGTCTCTCACGTTTGGTACAGATTATTACTGGAAGGAAAACCAATTTCAGGAGAAGCAGCAGCAGCAAGGGATTTTATGCTGTTTGTTGTAGCTCTCCTCATTGGCTTTCTCTACCTTGACCAGATTAGAATCATTGCTTGCTTTGATACCAGATAAATGAGTAAACCCTTTATTTTATCATGTTTATGATACTGCTAGAGAAAGTTGCTGCTGGTGGGATTGAGATGAATGCTTCCTGATGATTATTCATATTTTGAATCGCTGAAGGAGTTTCTGGCACCAGCACGTTTTTGCTTACATAAATGGCTCCCAAAACTTGCACTGAAAGAAGATCTTGACAGGATTCTTTTTAAATAAATAAACAAAAAAACCCCAAATGTTTGCAAAATGTTCCTCCAGTTTCTGACCTGCCCTAAATCACAGCTTAAAAAAACAATTAAATAGGCTCCCTCGGACCTCAGGCAATGGATGTTGCTGCCATTTCACTTATGTGTTGTCAGTGCAGGAAGCAAAAGAGTCCTGTCAGAAACACTGATGCTCAGTTAGGGCTTGGCAAAGTTCCGACTTTAGTTCTTTTAATGTTTTGTTGCTGTTGTTTTTGTTTCATTTGAAAAATCTTCAGTTAAATTGTGCTTTTGCCACAAGTCGTGTATAGCTCTACTATCGCAGGAGCAGAGCAGGAGGGAGTCACAGCAGGTGTTTTTAGACAGACAGGGAGCCTACTAGAGCCTGAAGCTGCTCTGGGGCCCACCTCCAGGGCCACCAATTATGAGCTCTACTTGGATCCACATCAGAAGGTGTTTTTATACCGGTGAGGGGGCTGTGGTCGGGGTGTGGGTCGCCCACACACGAGAAGTGCAAGGGGAATACTTCACATGGGTGGGTCGCAGCATGGCGGTCCCATCCACGGAGGGCACTCCAGAGGCCCGCACAGGACACTCTGGATTTTTTGGCAGTGCCCCCCCCCCCCCCACACACACACACCATAAAGTTGTGGGCACTTACCAGCTGCTCTAGGTTGGTGCCCATCACCCGATGACTCCATAATGCGTGGCTGGGCACAGAGCTGCACTGTAGATCCCCTCAACAGATAGGCAGCAGCGCCACATTCAGCTGTTGCGCTGGGTTTGGCTGGCCCTCTCAAGGTGGCATGCTCCTGGATGTTGCGGAGCAAACCATGCTGGGCTGACCCAGAGCAGCCCCAGCATGCTCCCGGGTGTACATCTGGTGGGTGCCCTTTATCTTATTTATTTATTTAATCAAATTTCATGCCACCCTTCCCATAGGCTCAGGGTGGCTCAGAAACAAAAAAAAAAAGCGGTAAAAAGACAGACAGACAAACCGGTCAACTTGGTGATTACGGGGGTATTCATGGGCACCCCCATAACTGCCATCCATCTACACTCAGTGTGGGACCTTGTTCTTGCCTGCTGTAGGGAGAAATAACATGTAGAACCAGGTTTTGAAACTGAAGGAGAGGCAGTGCTATATTCCCCACCATATTTGTTTGAGCCTCTTTTCTCTGCCAGGAAAGGCTTCTTCCTCTTCCCCACAGGTCCAAGAAAGTCCAGACCATCCCTCACCCCCTTTCCTTTCCAATGCAGGGGAAGGGAACTGCTTGCATTTTCCTTAGCTCCTTCTCATCTGATTGTAGTCAGGATAGAGAGGGGATTTCCATTGTAGTGTCTACATGTCCTTGGGCTATATTGTGTAATGAATTCTGTACCATTCATGCAGTCCTTGAAGCACACCCCAGTATGTTCCGTAAGTGGAATTCCTTTGTGTTTCTGAGTGCTTTACTTTACATATTGTATCTTGTCTATTACTTACAATTGTGACAGATGGGAAACTAATTGAAAACACATCAATATAAATGAATAAAAGTATATTGTGTTCTCATGTACTTCTGTTGTTTAGTAACCTGAAATGACATCATTTGTCTGCCTGCAGGTGATTTAGATTTGTCAAAATGTCCAATTCATTTTTGACCTCTTAGAACTTGTCCTGAAAGACAACCTGGTATAGCACCTTGAAGGTATGTGCCTAGGAACTAAAACTGATAACCCTAGTGGATATCAACAAAAATGGACCAAATGGAGATACTGATTTCCTGGAAGAGACTTCAAGGATCATCTAGTTCAGGGGTGGGGAACCTCAGGCCTGGGGGCCAAATGCAGCCCATGGCTAGTTTTTATGTGATCCCTTTACAGTTCCTGGATCTGGCCCCTGGATTTACCTCCTCCCCACAAGCAGTGAAAAACTGAGCTCAGGGTAAGGAAGCAGAGATGAAGGCATGTACACAAGGATATGGGACAGTTCCATGTTCTGTTCCCTCCTCCTCCTCCTCCTCCTCCTGAGCACTTCCCTGCCCTCAACTTCAATGTGGCCCTCTGAGCATGTACCAATTTTCAAAGTGCCCTTAGGAGAGAAAAGGTTCTCCACTCTTGATCTACAGTATTTAATACCACCCTTATGACGAACCACAGCAACCTTTTTAACACTTTGTTGTTTTTACTGTACTGTTTAATATGCTAATTGCCACTATGCGGATTAAACTTCTTTTTATTTAGTCCAGGATGAGCTCTTACCTTCTCCTTTCAGCTCAAGAAGAGCTTCGTGAGTCTGGAAAGTTTGAACATATTCATAAATGGAAGTTGGTTTAAGAAAAGGTATCAGCTTTACCAGGGCTGGATTAAAGGGCATGGGACTCCCCCTTCCTCCCCCCATCGAGGCAGCCACTTATATCTCCACTGCACTGGGGTACAGCAGACCCTGTTCTAGCTCAGACTCCTGAAGATATAGGAAGTTTGATATCCAATACCGTAATGCTGTGAAAGACAGCAGTGATTTTATACCTCATTGTGAGAATCTTCCATGTGCATTTGAGAAGGTCAGCCTATGATGGAAAAACAACTGATTAACTCACGAACTGTGACTGAATGAATGTCCCTTTCTGTGAAATACCATGAGTGCGTCTTCATAATCCACCGGTCTGTTTCATGTATTTTGTCACTCACAAATAAATAGGTACAGGTACAGCTGCATCGGGTACTAAAATTAGTGCCCGTGGGTTTATTAGTTATATGTAAAATGCTCCAAGTGCCATGGCAGGGGGGCTATATAAAAATAAAGATTATAAAAATTATAACACCCACATTTTCGGGCACCCAATAGGCTACCCAAGAACCAATTGGGTGTCTGATGCCCGAAAATGTGAACATTACCCAGAGAAACTGACGTGCCCCAGCCAGGAGCACTGCAGAGCCTGGCTCCACAGCATTCCAGTCAAGGCTTGTCATTTTCAAAGGCGGGCCAGGACTTCCCACACACAGTGCTCTGATAGGTGCTGTGGCAAAGGATGGCTGGCGCTTTTCCCCACAGCACCTGGGAGGTCAGTTTCAAAGGCCAGCCAGCACTCCCCTGCCCCAGTGCCTCTCAAGTGAGAGGCGCCGTGGGGGGAAGTGGCCTTTGAAACTTACAATCTCTGTGTGGAGCTGGGATCTGTAACGGTGACGGTCCCAGATGGGACCTGTCACTTTGAAAAGCCAGCCGGTGCATTTGAGCAGCCCATTAGGTCCCATTCGGGCTTTGATGGTGCCTGAATGGTGCTGGGTTGATTTGGGCACCCCAGGCTCTCTGGGGGTGACCAAATCTTCAGGTGTCTGGTTGCAGCTCTAGGTATGGTTCATATATTATTTAAATGCTATTTGAATAATTTAATATAGAATATTTAATATGGTCTCCTAGAATCCATGCCAGCTATTTTTCAACATAACTCATATTGACATCTTGTACAATTTTAGGAAGTGTAAGGTTTCAGCTGTTGTTCAAGTATGGATTGTGTTTTAGGATGAGAAAAGAAGAAACACGATGTATCAAATAAATTTTAGTACTATCACGTTGTTGCAGGTCTTTGGAAGCTTTTGGTTGATTATAATTAGCAAGCACTAGTGACACTTGCAATCAGAACAGGAGACATAGATGAGATTGGTGAAATGGAGTTTTGTAGAGAATCAGATTTAAATCTTACCAGTGATTAAGGTGCACAAGAGATAATAACATCCTCTTTGATGAGAATACTTCACTGGCTGCTTCACAGTGGCGTGGATTCATGGGGTACTTGTGTTAAATGAATACACAATGCTTCTGATGATTGTGGCGACTGAATAAAAAGTTAATTTTCTGCTTCAAGACTGTTATTTGTCTCTCCTGCTTCTTTCACTCCTCTAAAACACAGGTGAAACCTTTTCCCTCCTGTAGGAAGCTGTGAAACTTAAAGCTCCATGACTAGATAGGAGTTGGGGTTGGACGAGCTTAAGGGGGGTGCTCCGGATGGAAAAAGAGAGGAAGGGTCCAGATAAGGGTCCGAGCTGCATGGCAGGAGGGGCGGGGTACAAGTTTATAAAATAAATAAAAATAAATAATGGATCTATGGGTAAAAACAAATGTGACAGTAGCCCACTGTAACCTGCAAATGGCTGAGATCACAGACCAGGCTACCACTCACGCAACTGGGCTAGAACGGGCTATAGTGGGCTAACACATTTGTTTTGATCACATCATGGTGGTCTGTGAATAGCCACCTTGGCTGTCTTCACAGTGGGGGGTGGGATGTTGGGAGCAGTGCGTGCACAGGACCTTCTGCCAGCGTCTTTGTTGTGACTGCTGCCCAGACTGGGCCACCTGGGCAGTGGGATGACTTTCCTGGTCGCACTCACACATGTTCAGTGGCCTGAGTTTCCTCCGGCCATGTCAGTGGCAGTTTCTCAACCCAGGGTGGCTCATACATTTGTTTTTACTCTATGGCATGGGTCTATCCCCTGTCCTTGAGAGCATGTCCTCATTTCTGCCCCCCTCCTCCCCCACGAATTCACTCTTTCAATGCTTGCTTGTGGGTAGGGACTGAATCTATGCAACATATTTGGGAAAGGGGCCAAATAAACAGCTATGGGCTGGATTTGGCCCAGAGGCTAGAGGTTTCCTTGCATTAAGAAAAGCAGATGAAGCCAAGAATGTTTTATTATCTTCCTTGTGGGATTATATCTTTTGCAAATCCTCTTCCCGAATATGTTTGGCTTGCTGTAAAAAACAAAAAACAAAAAGCAACACCCCCTCCCCGCAAACACTCTAGTACTAAAAAAGAAAAAAGTATAGCTTGTTTGTCAGTTTATTGTACTTTCAGCTGCTAAAAGGAAGGCCATACTCTTGTCAAATATTCTAAATTATACAAAGCTATCCAATGCTTGGAATGGAGATTGCCTACCTTTATGACAGATTAACGGGTGTACCTCCTTGGCTCTTGCGCCTGTATTTTTCTTGCCTTTTCAAAGGACTTTTCAGTACCGAAAATGTATGGCTTAAATTCCCCTGAAATCTTCTTTTATCTTGATGCATGTCTCGATTAGATATCAATCAGTGGTGTGTGAATTAATCTCTAGTTATGTTATTCATTGTACAGAGATGACTAGTATTTTAGGAAGAAGGCCACTGGAACTAGTAGAGGCCACTGGAACTCGTTTTTGTTCTCCTGTGTTTTGCTTTGCTTTGCAAAATTTTAACAAGCAAGGGAGTGAAGGTCCTTTTGTTGTTCAAGGTTAATGAACGACTTCTATGAAAAGCCCATTGCTAAAGAGCGGCTGACATGCAGGGCATCAGGAATGCAAGATTCACTTATAAGGACAGGAGGTTCAGAATTAGCTGTCAGCAGTTAAGCTGGTAGCAGATAGGGCCATGTTATACCGCTTAAGGAGTTGTCTGAACTATGGGCACTATGGAGGTTCACAACCTCAGCAGTACCTCCTACAGGACATAACTGATGGATGCTAGAAGCTAATATTTAATTTATTTGTGTATGTATTTATTTATTTCATTCAAAGGAGTTTCAACTAGTCTTTGCTTCTGAACACTGTCACGTGCCCACCCAGCAAATTGCATAAAAGTAGATTTTCAAAGGCACAAATGCCACTTAAGGCCACGATCCAAGCTTTGTGTGTGCGCAATGCACATACACACAGTGAGTACATGGTAAACACTTGTTGCACACCTTGAGTATAAGTGCTGCACGGATGCACCCAGCGTGTGTATGACCTTGGATCGACTCCTGAGTCAGTGGTTCCCAAGTTTTTTGCCTGCATGATCCCATTTTGAAACTTAATGTTATGCAAAATATATTAAATATCGATTGGGATCATGACCCCATCTGCAGATGACATGACCCCACTTAGGAACCTGACTCACAGTCTGGGGATCTCTGATGTGAGTTAAGTGCTATTGTAAGGTCCTGACCTCAAATTCTGGCCGTCTGGAGCTCTGGCATGGCAACCAGTCAATTCAATTTAATTTATTGCGTGGTCCTTGACCATTGCAGAGAGAAATGTATAAAACATATAGATATAACAATATAAAATACAAATAGCAAACTGACACGGCTAACTATCCAAAGTGCCGATAAATCAACCCAAATTAATATAATATAGTATAATAGTTGCTAAAATTTCAAGTGATATTACCCTGGAAGAGCTATCATCATGGACATAAGCAAAATAGATCAAATGGCAATGTCTACGACAGCGTCATCACACCTGTGCCCCACAAGGGAGTCGAAAAAGCCCCCATACCACTAGGGTTACGGGGAAAGGGGGAGAAATCCTAGGAAAGATTTTCTAAGGTGGACGCTGGACGGCTTGAAGAAGGTACGCAGCGATATTTTTAATAGAACCGGGATCCGAACTATTAAGTATCAAAGAAAGAAGTACATGGTTCGACCTGCCCGGGTACCTTTCCATAAGTGGCTGCAAAAGCTCCTGCCTAGGTTTATCATATAGGTGTGACAGTGCAAAGCTATATGCACAACTGTCACTACGGCCAGGTTATCATAGGGACACAGACATTCAGTGAAAGGAACCCCCTGAGCCCGGCCCTCAAAGACAGCCGAAGGAAACGCATTAAAACGGGCAGAGCAAATCAATTGTTTAGCCCTGGCAGCCAATCTACTGGCACCACTGCTTCAGCCTGTCTTCAGCCTAGTCTTTTCTCCTTATGTCTTTGCCTGGCCTAGTTCTGACACAGCTTTTTCTCCTGTCTGTCTCATCTCTTCCCTGCCTCCCAGCTTCGTGGTTGGCTGCCAGTGATTATAAAGGCATGCTGGTAGTAACAAGAAGCTGGGTGGAATAAGTCTCTCACCCTCACCTCACCCTGCCGCCCTTTACTCTGATTTCCTGGCTCCTAGCTTTCCTTTGACTCCAAACTCTCTGTCCTTGGTTCCTTGTCTCCCTACTTCCTGGCTCCTAGCTCTCTGGTCCCTAGCTCCTTGGCTCTCTGCTCCACACTGGTATTGCTTTCTCTGCTCTGGTCGGCCCTAGCTCTGCTCTCTTCTGCCCACTTGTTGTTGCTTCCATGCCCTGGTTCCTCTGGCCCATTACTAGCTGTTTTCCCCTCCCCCTTGTTTCCCTTAGTCCCTCTTAATGCTTGCTTGTTTTCCCTTGGTTCCTGTGGTACCCTGATGTTACTTTCCCTTTTCCCTCATGACTTCTATGACAAGCTTCACCCTCCCTTTGTTGTAGGGCTGCTGAGAGGACCCCCTTTTCCTGCTCCTATCGCTATGACAACTCCGCTAAGCCATCCTGTCTCCTCTGGAGCATTCCTTGGCTTTCTTCCGAATTTTGGCCTGTCTGCCCCCTTACAGCTATTTGTCTGCCCTACATACTAAAAAATGAAAGCAGAAATGGTGAAACGCACAGCCGGGACAATGGTTTGGACAGGCTCAGAAACCGTGCCTACTCTGAAAGAAGAAGGATTTGAAAATTTGGTCCAAAACTGTTAGCTACAAGTCTCTTGGAAACTCCTTCTCTTGGAGATTTCTAAAAGGATTGATGATGATTCTAACTATTTTTTAAATGAACTCTTTAGGCTGCTATGCAGATTAGGTTGGCTGTTTGTTCCATGCTTCCTTTTACGTACTGTCAGTCACATTTATGTTCAAATAATCATGGTTCAAATAAATAAATAAAAAATAAATAAAATAAAATTTCACCACCGAGAGAAGAACTTGGCCCTTCATTTCTGCCTCTGCAGCTCCCAAACATTTGAGAATCTGATAAATTTATCCTGGCTTTGTTTCACTCCATATTTACCACTTGTCTGTTCTTTTCCGCATCATGGGCCAGATCATCAACTGACTGCAAACTGATGTTGTTTATCCACTTCAGCTACATCATGCCAATTTACACCAGTTGATCTGGTCCTATTATCTAGTGCTAGTCCTTACACTCTTTTGAGCTAATTTCTATTTGGGGGTTTCTATCACTCAGTGTTTAACTTCTGCTGACCCTTTCTGTCTACTTTTGCTGGTCCAGGTGTCTCTCCTATGGTAAATTTGCTGCTTGATTGCTCTGCTTTGGTCTCCTCCCCCTGCCAAGTGCTGACCTCATTATGAGGAAGACAAGGTACTACTTCATGATGACATTATTAGATGAAAGGATAAAGGCAAGAATAGTTAGTCATGTTTTACTGTACAGAAAGGTGTTGGGAGCCATGGAGCATAAGCTCTGCTTGGCGGTGACAATGATCAAGGACTTAGAACCTTGTGACCCAGAATTCACTCGTTCAGGTGCTGAGACCCATTCTTAAACTTAAAAATCAAGCTATTGTCCTTCCTTGGATTACTTTGGGTCATTAAATAATTATAACATTTGAAATGATCCCATCAGGAAGCATTTTAAAAAATAAGATATTTTACATAATTTTATCTCAGTCACAGTGCCAGGAATAGAATTCTTCTTCTAAAGTGGCATATTTATTTCAACATCTAAAAACATGACAAGATATTTAAGTGTCATTAGAGGCAGCACCTCTTCAGGTATAATCCGTCAAGAGTGGTGCTTGAGTGTACATCAGGCCACCGGGAATTGTTGGTGACCTGGTGTAATGGGTAATAGAACATGCCTTCCCCACCCCACCTGTGGGTGGGGAGAGGAGGGATAGAGTGTCCTAAATGTAGAGCATAGAGTGATGGCAGTACATGAGTGTACATCAGGCCGCCTGTAACAGCTGTTGGTTACTTTGCATTACTGGACCCAGGACTGAGCATTGCCCGTCCCCAGATAGCCTGATTTGGATTGACTGAAATGCAATAAAGAATATAGCCTTCAAATTCCAATTTGCGTGCATGTCTTATTCTGGGATCAATTTCAGTGGGTATTGCCAGCTGATGCAGCAATTTTTCTTGGGACTGTCAGAGCCACCTCCCTTTTTAGGGAAGGTTATTGAACGAGTAGTGGCTCGGCAGCTTCAGGGGCATCTTGACCGCATCGGATTTCTGGACCTCTAGCAGTCCAGCTTTTGCCTGGGCTACGATACTGAGACTGTGCTTGTGGCTTTGGTCGATGACCTCCTCCGCCGTGAATTAGACCAGGGTTGTTCAGTCCTGTTGATATAGTTAAATCTGTTGGCTGCTTTTGACACTGTTGACTACAAGATGTTGGCAACTCGCCTACAGGAGCGTGCTGGACTGGGCGGGACTGTTCTTGATTGATTCCGCACTTTCCTGGCCAGAAGAACTCAGCGAGCGGTGTTGGGGGATTATTTTTCAGCATCCTTGGCCCTCTCGTGTGGAGTCCCACAAGGTTCCATTCTGTCCCCTTTCCTGTTCAACGTGTATATGCAGCCACTGGGCAAGGTCATAAGAGGGTTTGATGTTTGGTGTCATCAATATGCTGATGGTACCCAACTCTACCTCCCATTTTCATCTGACCCAGGCCCAGCAGTCTCGGTATTTACCGAGGAGTGTCTGGCAGCTGCGGGGGACTGGATGAGGGCGAGCCGACTGAAGTTGAATCCTGACAAGACGGAGGTGATGTTAGTGGGGTTCACCCTCCCCAGTTTTGCAGTCTGAGAGTGCTCATCAACTCCCAGCTCTGCCTGGATGTCCAGGTAGGAGCTGTGGCAAGGAGGGTGTTTTGCCAATTACATCTGGTGCAGTGGCTTTGGCCATATGTCTCAGACTCCGATCTGGCCACTATCATCTGTGCCTTCATTACTTCAAGACTTGACTATTGTAACGTGTTCTACGTGAGGCTACCCATGGTGATGGTTCAGAGACCACAGCTAGTGAAGAATGCGGTCGCCCATCTCCTTACAGGAACAGGTGCCAGGAACATATTACATCAGTGCTCTGCTCTCTACGCTGGCTGCCTATAGTCTTCCAGGCCTGATTCAAGGTGTTGGTGCTGACCTTTAAAGCCCTACATGGCCTGGGCCCTAATTACCTGAGGGACCACCTCACTCCTGGGGCTCTAGATCGACCCTTGTGGTCCACCGGGGGTGCCTTTCTTGAGGTCCCTCGGGTTTCTTGGGGGGCCACAATGGGAGGGTGTTCTCAGTGGCTGTGCCACGGCTGCACAACTGCCAAAGCAGAGGCACGGGTGGCTCCGGACCTTTCCTCCTTTAGATGATTTTGTAAGAACTAGCTGTTCTGTCAGGCTTTTGGTGAGGGAGACAGGTAGGGTGGGGGTTGAGAGGTAGGGTGGGAGGTTTTTTGTTTCTATTCTTTTGTTTCTGTTTAATTTTTTGATTCTCCCCTGCTGAGATTTTATATTTTTATTAATTTGTTAATCGGTTTAATTGTTTTTATCGGTGTCTAAAATTGTGAGCCACCCCAAGCTGTTTTTTCAGGAGGGGTGGGATATAAAATTGTAAAAATAAATAAAATAAAATTATCTGGACCCTCCCCTTTCTTTACCCATCTTGAGTAGATGCCCTTAGGCACACCCGCTCCAAACTCTTATCCAGCTGGTGCAGTTAGGACTAATTTTGAAAGTAGCCCATGGGAGGGGAAAGGTTCCATTGGCTGTTTTATGCCCATTTGTCAGGCACAGTAACTTTTAAGGGAGGGTTTTCAAACTCTACAGACTTGCAGAGTCCAGAATTCTGTTGGGGGTGGGGTTGGCATTTGCCTCAGGCAAACCGGGAAGGTGCAATAGCAGTCCAAAATCTAGTCTCTTCCAATGTAAGGATGGCGTGTGCTCCCTGCCCATCTGCAGCAGTGCCAGTTCTCATGCTGGCTGGGGACAGACTGTAGCTCCAAGAAGGTGCAAGCTACTGCATCTGCCTTGCCTCACTTGCCCACAGCAGTCCCAGCCCCAGCTGGAAAGAGACTGCCACAGATCTGAATGGTTTAGGTGTTCAAGGCCTACAGCATCCCAACTGTTTGTACATAAATGAACACTTTGGGTGTTATCAAACAAGATGATAGTCCACATTATCCTTTACCAGGCACATCCCTGTATGCCTATCTATTAGACAGCCAGTGTGGTATAGTGGTTAAGAGTACAGTACTTGAACAGGGAAGTAGGCAGTAGGCTCTTGGTTCAAGTTTCACTTTAACCACGAACTCACTGGATGACCTTGGGCCAATCACAGATCTCTCAGCCTAACCTTCCTCATAGGGCTGTTGTGAGGATTAAGAGTTGAGTTAATTGTTTAGTTAATGTTACAGCTAAAGAATTGTAAGTCACCCTGAGCCGAGGGATAGGGTGGGATAAAAAAATCTAAATAAATATCTAAATTAGGTCACGTGGCCTCCATGGTGTACCCCAGAGATGCCACTCACAGTGGAGTCCCGGGACATCACAACCCCACCGTATGGGCCAATCAGGGCTAATGGGCACTGATGCGTCCATGTATTGTCAAATAGGTTTCCTGGCATCTGGGCTGCCATTGCCATAAAGTCCTGCAGTGCTTAGTGTGCCCTGCCAGCTGAGAGGCAGGGGCAGTAGTGGTAGCAATTTCCCTCCACTGTGGCCTCCTCTCAGCTGAGACACAGGAAGGGAGACTTTGGGGGGAGGGAGATCTCTAGCACACCGCTCAGCTGAGAGGCGGCTATGGGAAGGGAGATTGCTAGCTGCTTCAAGCACATGAAATATGGGCCGGGGGCTGTCCGTTTATTAAGCTGGAGCGGGCTATCATCTCATTTGAGTCCACCCTTTGTTTTAAAAGGCTTTAGCTGGTATAGGTGTGACATAATAAGAGGCAAAGAGATACAATAGCTATGGTATGCATCATAATGCCCGCCTGACACATTTCCCACCAATGATTGACTCTACATCTCTACAAAGAACTGGATTCTGCTTGTGTCTTAAAGAACTATATAAAAGATATCTGCTGGCTCCTTCACTGTATCCCACAGAACCTTTACATCTTCAGTGAAATCACAGGTATATGCAAGGTTGACACAGGCTAGGTGTGTTCGTGATGATGGGAAGAAAGTTTGAAGGCATCAGTGTGCTATTGGTAGTGTGCTTCCCTGACCAAGTAATTGGCAACTGTGCCTCTCTACATTTCTTTTAAAATGTAATGTTACGCCATAACTCACCAATTCCCAGTCAAGTCTTCACTCTAACTTAAAATCAAGGTTTTAGTTGGTCCATCTTCCAGGCTCAAGAAAGAAATTCCAAGGGAAAGAGGTGTAACTGTATGATGCTAGCTATACCAGACTTTGCCCATTCACAATATAAAGTCTGTCATCTTCATACAAGGCACCCATGATGGGAAGGTGTCATATAATCATTTGAGATGAGTTTATGCACCTCCCAACTGTCTTCATTTGAACTTGAGTTCCACTTTTTAAATAAGGTCTTTTTGCCTCCAATAACCTCCTTGACTCAGCAGTTTAGCCATACTGGCATTCTTGTATTTCTCTTGCTGTTGTTTTCATCTGGGGTGTATACTCTGAGTCTCTGCTAACGTCTTTCAAAACAGCGTCGAAACTGCAGATATTTGACCCTCATAACTGCTCCTTTTAATTACCGTCTAACTAGCATCTCATTCTTGCGCAGTTCCTGTTTTTGAAGTAAGGTGCTGTGATGACCCTTTTTTCCCCCCACGATAAAAGAAAAGGGAGGATCTTCATCCCAGCCAGAGCTGGGGAGTAGAAAGAAGGTTTGTGTATAGAGTATTGTATTTGTCAATTATTGAGTTTATTTTCTGGTGATTAAATGAACCCCAGAAATGCGTGTCTGTCTGATAGGGAAGGGAAATCTGAATGGTAGTGGTCAAGGGGTCACTGATACAATTGCCAATGTCAGTTGCTAAAAAATCAGCATAAGTCAAGTCTCAAAATTGTGATAAGAAGGGCTTGTAATCATGAGACTTTCTTTTAAAAGATGCATTTTGTGTTTCTTTGCCTTCTAGTTTTTGGGACTGAGTACCTGGGGTCATGTTTTTGTGGTTTTCTATACACAATCATGAGGACCAGAAACCTAGGCTCTGATCTGCAAAGTTGTCAACTGGTGCAAGTTCCATTCTCTTGGATGGAGCTTATAGTGCAATTGAAGAGCACTTCGGATTGGACCACTAGTTTTTAAAAAGGAAAGCTGAAATATCTGTGTATTTGTTAGACTGCAAGAGCTGGTGCTTTAATTTCAAGACTTACAAAAAAATAAGGGGGAAAAAAGGCCTCTTGGCAACAAAGAAAATGGTTCTCCTGCTTTTCCCAGCTTTCTTTTTCTTCAGTATCATCAGAGAGAATTTTGCTTGATTCTTTACGTGCGCAGAACAAACACAGACACACAAATTGTCTGCCCACATGAAACAGTTCAGCCTAGTGGAAAATATACGGATCAGCTGTGAGCATTTGTAAACAAGGGACAAGAGCAGAAAGTTCTGCCCTTTAGAGAGGTTGCCACTAACACCTGTCATAATGCACTTGCCAGAGAAGGTTGAGAAAGTGAACTGATGTTTGTGTTGTTGCTTATATTTTATTCTGGTCAGCTAGACTATCTCCTGTCTGAGCTCAGCAGGCATCTCTCTATGCCAAAACAAAAGGAAGAAATTCATGACGGCCATCATCCAATTAATGTGTGTGACAGGCCAAATGGAGGTGCAAGCAACCGCCACTAAGGAACGTTGAAACGATGATTGGTGACTTTACACCAGTAAAAATACCATTAAGCAGACATGTACATTTATGGTTTTCCTTTTGGGGGGGAGGGTGGACTGTTAGTTAGCATGCTGTGTTGGCTATGCACAGCAAAGCTTTAGCAACTTGATTGACAATATTAGAATTGTACAAAATCTATATGAGGTTGGCAGGCTGGATACCGAGTGACAATCAACATAAGTATCCCCCCGCCCCTTAGACAAAAAATGAATGCTAAAATGTATTTGAGAATGGAATGCACTTCGCTGTGCTTTTGCCTTGCCTTTTTTAATGTATGTTGTTTTAAAAAAAAAAAAATCTGAAGTTCACTACAGAATAGGACTAAAATAAATCTGAATTTTCATATTTGTCCAGATTATTTGCAGATTTGTTCCCAAAAATGAACATCCAAACTTGTCCACATCGCTATTGCAAAATTCACAACTTGGTTTATTTGATTACTTTGTGTTTGTTTCTTCAGTTAATTCAGGGTTTTTTTTGGCACTTCAGGTTCATTTAATAAATCAAACTTTAGTTTAGTGCGCCTTCATTCTGATGTACACTTAATCTGTGATTCTGACTGAAAGAATGGATTTGTGCTAGTTTATGGGAAAACATAGCATTGCCTCTGTGACAGGGTGCTGTGATAAGTCCCCACAGAGTCAGAGCCTTAGTGCCTCTGCTATATTAATTCCTGACCGTACTTAATTCCAATTGAGCAGAGTGGAGCCAATTTTGAGTACTAAGTACTCCCTGTGGTAGAAACTACTCCCCTATGTAGCCAGCTGAGAGGATAGGTCATAAAAGTCTGATTACATAGACTGCCTCCTGGAGCAGCTGGTCCTGGAACCAATGAGAGACGGAGCTACTTTGGATCTAATCCTAAATGGAGCGCAGGACCTGGTGCAAGGAGTAATGGTGCTGGAACTGCTTGGCAATAGTGATCATAATACAATCAAATTTGACATACTTACAGGAGGGAGAATGCAAAATAAAAGCACTGCAATAACATTTAACTTTAAAAAGGGGAACGATGCAAAAATGAAGAAACTAGTTAGAGGGAAACTAAATGGAGCCAGTGCAAAAATTAAATGTCTGTGAGAGGCGTGGAGACTATTTAAAGACACCACCTTGGAAGCCAAGATTAAATGTACTCCACAAATTTAAAAAGGTAGCAAGAGGCCCAATAATCTGCCCATGTGGCTAAATGGTGAGGTGAAAGAGGCTATTAGAGCCAAAAAGGCATCCTTTAAAAAATGGAAAGCTAATCCCAATAAGGTAAATAGGGAGAAACATAAGCATTGCCAAAGCAGATGTAGAAAGTTAATTAGGCAGGCCAAGAGGGAATTTGAGGAACAATTTGCTAGATGCCAAAACTAATAATAAAAACATTTTCAAATACATCAGAAGCAAGAAGCCTTCAAAAGAGTCAGTTGGGCCATTAGATGATCAGGGGGCAAAAGGGGTGCTCAGGGACGATAAGGATATTGCAGAGAAGCTAAACGAATTCTTTACTTCGTTCTTCACTGCAGAGGACGTTGGAGAGAGAGTCACACCAGACCAGGTCTTTGTAGGTGATGGATCAGAAGAACTGTCACAAATTAACATGACTCTGGAAGAGGTTCTAGAGCAAATTGACAAATTAAATAGTAACAAATCTCCAGGACCTGATGGTATTCATCCCAGAGTTCTGAAGGAAGTTAAATATGAAATTGTGGACCTACTAATGGTAATTTATAATCTATTGTTGAAATCTGCCATGGTATCTGAGTATTGGAGGGTAGCGAATGTAATGCCGATATTTAAAAAGGACTCCAGCTGTGATCCTGGTAACTACAGACCAG
>QEPC01012309.1:175998-198812 GCA_003113815.1 Sphenodon punctatus
ATCATGAAAGTGAAATATATAGTCCTGCCAAATTTCATGTGCACTGGTTGGACTACAAAGATGTTATAGTCAGACATACATTTATATGTTAATTGCTTATACCACCAAGACCTTTTGTCCAATCCTTCTGAAATTTCGCACAGATAGTTACTATGGGAAGGGGTATAAACTGAACAAGTTTCACCTACATTAGATATGAGGCAAGGAAGTTACAGATAAGAATGTACATGTAGAATATTGCAAAATACAATAATTCAACTGCTTCTAAATCGGATTCCTTTATCCAATTGTTTTGAAATTTGGTGCACGTAATGAGTTCTATTGGAGGTAGAGGCACCTCAAATTTCAGCCACATAGCTTAAAAAAACAAAAAAGTTACAGCCAATAATATGTTCTCCATTGAAACCAATGGAAATTCAATTCCGAACTCAACGAACGCATCCGAACCGAATGTTCGAATTCGAGTTCGGTTCGAACGTTCGGTTCGGTTGACCGAACTATTCGAGTTCGGTCCGAACTCCGAACTCCCGAACCACGTTTGCCCATCCCTAGGAGCTATATTGAGAGGCTACAGGTTCCAGGTCACTCCCAGCTCATGTGTTAACACCCAGTGAGGTGTAAACTTCTACTTAATAGCTTCCTCCTCACTACCTGAGATGTAACATTGCTGCTTTGGGTAGTTGAAGTACACACCCAATCAGTGAGATGTCACTGCAGCAGGATAACAGTGTAGGTTGTCCCCTAATTCAAACTTTGGCTCTGGCAAGTTGAATTATGGGATTTTTTGGTGCGATCATCCAGATTCTAAGCAGAGGATTGTAGGAAGGGTAAAGGAGAAGGTGGATTTTTTCCCCCCAAATAGTTTTCAGACATGAAGAGTTCTGTAGCAGACACTCCTACTGCTTGTTAGCATCGTGAGTAGTAGTTACTACTTAATAATACAGATCACATCATTTGTGAACTCTCTAGTAGCTGGAAAGTAAATATGTAGTAGCAACCTCTAACTGCTCTCTAGGATACTGGGTAGTAGTTACTGCATAGTAAGAAAAATCACAGGGTACATAGTAATACACATCACATATGCTGGCATAGAGCTTGGAGAATTATGGATAAGGTTTTTTTAAATTTGTTTTTACTTGGCTTTATTTGGTTATTTTAATATTTGGTTTTATTTTGTGGATTTTTGATTATGTTTTTATCCCACTTAGCCTTAGTGGTAAAGGTGGGATAAAAATGCAAATGAATGAATTAAAATCAATCACATGCCACTATGTAGCAGCTGGAGAGGAGCTCTGTAGTAATAACTACTCCTAATTGCTCTTTAGCATACTGGGTAGTAGTTACTATATGTTAATACCCATCATATCATTTTTAAATTCTACAGTGCTGCTATGTAGCAGCTTGTCAGCTTCTACCTAGTCAAACATCACATCTCAACAAACTGTTCGCTGAGCCAAAGCACCTCATTGCAATCAAATATATGTGTTATCAGTCCCTGAGTGATCACAACATATCACCTGTTATATGCCCCACAATACATCTCCCTGAAAGAGTGATGTCACTGTCATCCTTTCACAATTGTTCTGATTCATTCATTGTGCTTTGCTGAGCACTGCTCACTGCCTGCCAATAGGTGAGAATGCCTGACACAATGTTGACAGCCCGTCAGTCAAACGTAGCGTGGAAATAGGAGTAAAGAAGATTAATTGGTTGCGTTGTCACAGGCAAAAGGAAAATGCAGGTTTTGCGGGTCTTCTTATTCATGGTTTTTACAGTATTTTTTACAAACTTTGGTAGCCACAATCTTACAGGAATAAATAATTAGGGGAACAAGTAATTCATTTTAGACATCTAGGCATCCTTATAATGTCAGTTAGAGCAAGAAATACCAGGAACCAGCACCTTATTCCCTTTCATGTTGGTCAGCAGGGTTCATTACCTGGAGAATGTGATGCTCACACTGTATCCTCCATTGGTCTTCAGGAGATTAATGGCCACTGGGAGCAATGCTTGTGCTCCCAAAAAGACTGAATCAGGATCCTTTGTAAGGCTCCAAAGTTGAGAGGGTAATTTTCTAATTAATCCTATATATTTAAAAAGAAAAAAAAAATCATTCCAGGCTACAGAAATAAATGAAATTACAAGTGGATTTGGCCCAGTGATTTATAATTAAAAGAGTTGTAGGACTCGGCTATCCATTCTGGGAAGAGTGTCATCTCATGCACATATTAGGTGCCAGAGCAACATAACTTCGTTTCACGGTTCCTGCACATAAATTGTTCATGAGATTGACTGGTGAAGGTAAGCCACAAAGTGTATACGTTAATTTATGGAACAAGGCTTTCTTTGGCTTGAAAGCAAAGCTGGAATCTTCTTAACAGGAACATAGGCTTTTGTTAGCTACCTGTTTGTATCATGCTAGATACCATAGTAGCCAAACAGCATATGAACAAACAAAGAGGGAGTATTAAATATTGGTTTGTCTCTCAAACGTGCTGTGTATTCCTAGGGCAGGGCGATTCCCCCGCCCCCACCCCCCAAAAAAAATTGTGTTACTTTATTCTTCTTCTGAGTGATGCCATAAAGTGAAGGTGAACAGATGGGATTTGCACTTTGACCTGAAGTTACTGAGGCCTTAATAATAATAAAATAATGAATTGTCTGATTGCAGACGTGAACTATTACCAATGTGAACAAATACCCAACATCTGCTTCTGCAGGATTCAATAAGAAAGCTTCTCTAACCCAACAATGAATTTGATTGGATTTTATTGATTGATTAATATTAAATACATATTTAATATACATGGCTATATTCCTATGTTAAATTTGAAGATAGGAATATAGCCAGGCGTGGCCTTAGTGCAGAGCCCTACTATTTTCTGTACTTCCAGGACCCCGCACTGCAGTGGCCTCTGTTTTCACAAGGACAGGATGCTGGGCCCCCACTCCCTCCTAGTGGAGCCCCAACCACAGCCACCTCTACGGCCCCACAGATGGTGTCTAGAGGGAGCAGGTCCATGGGGACCCCTTATTTTTTCTTCACCCTAAGTGTAGCAAATTCTAAGGTCAGGCCTGAACACAGCAAGTTTGTCAAATTCAGAGTTCTTTGTGAATATTTCCTTCAGTATTCATCTCTGCCCTAATGGGTTTATTACAATAGAGTCCTGGTACTTTAATTTTGTGAGACTTCTATAGAAGTACAACTTATGTAGTTAAATAAATAGAAGTGCAATTTTTATTCAAGGACTACTTAACCCTCCATATATAAACAAACTTTATACATTTTAGAAATTTGAGTCATCAGGGCACAGAATTCAACTAATTTAATATGGGGAACAATCCATTTCTTCAAGTTAACCAGAAATTTAAGTTACGCAAGTTCAACTTCAGTGGCTCACACTGTATGTGTCCAATTCTAATGCTCTACAGAAGGATAGGTTTTAGGAGCTTGTTTAATTTGCCTTTGGTTTTTGAATCTTTATAAGTTCATGTTTATCAACTTTTCTCTACAACCATCGGGGATATAAAGTCCTTTTATTCAAAAATATTCACATATATTACCATGACTCCAAGAGCCGGGGCTTTAAGAAAAACTAATATCATGGAACTTATTATAAAATCAATATTGTTGGTAACAGCAGAATTATGTTGACAGAAAAGTGATTTTACCTTGAAATGGGCTCTGGTGACATGAAATTTACTGAAATAGAGGTACACAGTAAGACTATGGGTATTTTCAGACGTTACGAGATCACGGTCAACCACGGGAAATTCCCACATGGTGATTGTGGTTTTGTAATGTCTGTTGGGGGGAACAGAAGTTCCCCCCCCAGATGTTCACTCCCGTGAATCATGGGGGGAAATCACATTCACCACGTGAACGGCAGTCCCAGTGGGACCAGCGCCGTTTGCGTGGTGAATGCGATCCCCCCCGCCCCTGTGATGAAGGGGACTGTCACATCTGTCCCCAGACCACAGCCTGGAATCTGCGGCAGGATTCCGGGCCGTGGTCAATGCCGGGGGGGCAGCCGGGTGTTGCGGCCGCATTGGCTGCGGCGCCCGCTTGTCTCCTGAAGGGTGGGTGGCCAGGACATCATGGGGGTGGGGCTTTGCGGCTGCACATTGTGCCACGCATCCCCACCCCCCCAGATTCCCTGCCGGGATTGGTCACTGCATCTGTTTGTCGTTATGCGATGGCCCCGGCGGGGAATCAAAGGGGTAATTTTGCCCCGGCATGTCTGAAATCACCCTATATTATGATACTTAACATTTCTGGGAGTGTTCTAAATCATTGCATTTTCATTCATATGAGTTTATCAAAAGAAATGGAACCACTGAAACCACTCTTGCTAAGATCACCAATGATCTTCTTGTAGCTAAATCCAACCACCTTTACTCTATTCTTGTCCTCCTTGATCTCTCTGCTGCCTTCGACACTGTTGACCACTCCCTCCTGCTTGAATCGCTCCACTCCCTTGGATTCTGGGACTCTGTCCTTGACTGGTTCTCCTCCTACCTCTCTGACCGCTCCTTCAATGTCTCTCTTCCTGGGCCTCCGAGAGCACAGTGCTCCAATCTCTGCACTGGCTGCCAATAATCTTCCGGGCTCAATTCAAAGTGTTGGTTTTTACCTATAAAGCCTTACATGGTCTGGGCCCTGCCTATTTGCAAGATCGCTTCACTCCCTGGGTTCTGGACCAACCCCTGCAGTCATCTGGGGGTGTCCTGTTGGAGGTAACCTGGCTTTCCCGGGGGCCATGCGGGACAGGGCGATCTTGGTGGCCGCACCATGCCTGTGGAACTCCCTCCCGGTGGGGGCCCGTCTGGCCTCAGATCTCCCGAGTTTCTGTAGGAATTGTAAGACCTGACTGTTCCGCCAGGTGTTTGGTGAGGGAGAAGTGGGATGGTGGATGGGATGGTGGAAGTTATGGGTTTTTGTCTCGCCATTTTTATTATTGTTTTATTTAATGTTTTATATATATATTATTGTGAAATATGGGGCTTGGCCTCTGTTGAGGCCCTTGAGTATCCCCAAAATCTGTTCCCGAGAACCCTTCTCACAGTGCCCAAATGTGTTTCTGCATGCTTACTGTGGCTCGAAACTGGTATTCTCCCTATACAAGTAAAAATTCTTATGGCTGTAGTGAATTATTGGCACAAACTGGAAGGCATGCCAAAGGATCGTCTCCCTTGGTGTTATGTTGAGGCTAAGACCTGGCTCTCCCCGTATTCCTGGCCTTATAGGGTGAGGAGCTTATTACATAGGATTGGCCTTTGCATGAAAATGCTACTTCCTCAATGCAGCAGAAAGAGGCTATTCTCAAACAGCTTACAGATCAAGTAGTCCAGTTGGACATAGGGAAAATGCGTGAACTTAAAATTGTCCCTTTTTATAAGGAATTTAAGTGTTCCACTGGGCTTGAAATATATCTAGATTTATTAGATGATCCTGGCTTACACAGGGCTTTGACTCTCCTGCGTTTCGAATTGCTGCCCACCAAAGCACTGTTAGGGCTTTGGAACCCCTTATGAAAAAAGACTATGTTCTTGTAATTCAGGATGTGCTGAGGATCTGCTCCATACTTTATCTGTCTGCTCTCTTATTCAGTATGCGAGGGAGCTGTTCCTTGCCCCTGGGTTTGCTTTGAGGCCGTATTCCTCCCCTATTCAGCTGCTGGTGTATTTTACAACGACTAAGAACCCTGATTATATAACTAGTTTAGTCTTGTTGGCCCGTGAGCTTTGCAAACGCCCTTCTTGAGCCCCTTCCACTGCCTGTCTGTTTAGATAGCCCTCTCTCGCATGCTGCCAGCCTCCCTGATTTACCGCTTGATTGAGATTACACTCCATTAGTGCATATGTTTGCTTTGTACACATGTATTTCCCATAGATTGAGGGGTTTTGTACTTGTACCTATGATTTTATTGTTATTTTTTTCTTATGGGACATGGCAAAAGCTAGTTCCCTTAATAAAGTATTATATATTATTGTATTTTTATTGTATTTTATTGATTGATTTGTTAGCCGCCTTGGACTCCCTGGCAGGAGGGGTGGGGTATATTTTTTTTCAATAAATAAACTCCTCCCCCACCTCACCCATCTCGGTTGGGGTTCCCCAAGGCTTCTTTATTTATACCCAATCCCTAGGCAAACTCATTGCCTCCCACGGTTTCCAATACCACCTATACGCTGACGATACTCAACTCTCTTTCCACTCCTTCCCTCTCCCCCTCTGTTCAAGCTCATCTCACCAACTCTCTCCAATATCTTTGCCTGGATGTCTCAACACCAACTCAAACTGAACATAGTGAAAACTGAACTCCTGATCTTCCCTCCCAATCCTTCCTCTCCCTCTTCCCTGTCAATTACCATTGACGGGGTCTCCATCCTCCCTGTCCCCCAAGCCCACAGCTTGGGCTTCATCTTCGACTCTCACCTTTCCTTTAAACCTTACATCGACTCTGTTGCCAAGTCCTGTCGCTTCACCCTCCACAACATTGCTCAGATTCGCCCCTTTCTCTCTGTCTCTTCAGCCAAAACCCTTGTTCACGCCATGGTCATCTCTCGCCTGGACTACTGCAACCTCCTCCTTACTGGCCTCCCCCTCTCTCACCTGTGCCCCCTTATCTCCATTCCAAACTCCGCTGCTATGGTCATCCACTCAGCCCGTCGATTCGACTACGTACAGTCTCTCCTCTCCTCACTTCACTGGCTCCCCCTTCCCGAACACATCCTTCACAAACTCCTGGCATTCACTTACAAATCCCTTTACAACCTGGCTCCCCCTTACCTCTCTGCCTTCGTCTCCTTACACACTCCTGCACGCACTCTCCACTCCTCTTCTGCCCCCTCCCTCATTTCCCCTAACTGTCTTTGTCCCTTCTCCCTTGTTGCCCCCCATACCTGGAACTCCCTCCCTGCGCACATCCTCCTTGCCCCCTCTCTCCACACCTTCAAATCCCTCCTCAAAACCCACCTCTTCCTCACCGCCTTTCCCAATGCCTGTTAGAACTTTCCTTTCAATATTTACTGTCTGCCCTCCCCGCAGACTCCTGCCTAACCGCAGCCAAGCCAAGCACATGCACCTGAGACTTTGCATCCGCATGAATATTATTTATCCCTTCTCTCTCCCTATGTCCCCTCTCCTTGTCTCCCCCTCCGTATCTATCAGATTGTAAGGCGTAGGCAGGGACTGCGTCTATTTTATTTGTTCTGTAAAGCACCAGGTACACAGCTGGTGCTATACAAATGCTTATAACAAATAATAATAATCTGTAAACTCCCAACTTACTGCAATCAAGCCAAGAATGTGTACCTGAGCTCTCGCATCCTCATGAATGTCGGATCCCTTGTTTATCACTCTGTTTTCCATTCCCTGTCTCCAGATTGTAAGCTCTCGGGCAGGGACCGTGTCTATCTTATTCTTTGTAAAATGCCAGGTACATTGCTGGCGCTATATAAATGCTCAAAATAAGAAGAATAAGAATAGTTTAAAGAGCTCAATATATTTAGCAGTTTTCTTTAATCAGTTATTTTTTCCATGTTGGGTTTGGGATTGATTCAGTTTCTTTCTAAGAGTTAGAAGATTGATCATGTAATAAATAATTTCAAAGGGAGTAGCCATTCATATGCTCAGAGCCAGAGACCCAGAAAGAAACAGGACCCGATTCCGACACCTAGATCTATATTTAATTGTCCTTTACTGCACAGATAGCTCTTTTCACTGCAGCCACATGTAGACCACAGAGCTACTAGCTGTGAGAACTGAGCGCTTAGTGAATTGGTTGTTTAGGGTAAAATATATATTTACAATTGAAGCTCGGCACTATATTCCATAAAAGACACAATCTGGCATATGGTCTCCATTTATTATGTACCAAAATTAGCCTGTGGGAGTTACTAATACAAGGTATTAATGCAGCGGATTTCAAGCAGGGGTGGCCAGACTTACGGTGTACATGATCTACTTGATCCAGCCATCAACCTTTGATCTTATTCCAGGACCTTTCCTGTGGACTCTGGTGCTCCAAGCTGGTCATTTTGGTTTTAAAAGTGAAAACCCCACAAGATTGCAGTTTAATTTTGGTTCTCGCATTTCGTTGTTGTTTTTTAACATTGATTTTTGTCCAGTTTGTTCTCATTGACTTCAACAGGAGAAGTCAATAAGAAAAAAAATGAAAAGAAAAAAAATTACCAATGCAAAATACCCCCCAAAACCAAAATTAGATCCGAAAATCATGAAGAACCAAAACGGAAACAACTGAAACTGAAATCCCCCCCCCCAGATACCCATCCCTAGTGTCCCAAGGTACAGAGGTGTCTCCGACACTCCCATGTTGCAGGCAGCAGCCCGCTGACCATGGCTATGCTGCACAATGATGCCATTGCCTCCAAATATGAATGAGGATCTGGCACCCACTGAAGTGTAACGCAGCATTTCCATACACAAGTGCACCTGGAAAGACGAGGATTACACCCATTCCTGACATAATATTGCCAATGATAGGCTAAGTTCTTATCCGCATAACAATAGGTTTAATTTTTCTGATTTACTACAGTTGTTCCTTCAAAGTACCTAAGAGCTATTGAACTTGGTGGTCTGATGAATAGGCATCCTCTAGGAACTCCATAGCTCCTCGGGGTATCCTATCCTAAAGAGAGCTTCCTGTTCAGGCTTTGTAAATTTTAACTCTTGTAGTTTAGGCAGAAAGGTCAGGCTTCTATTAGTTAGTAAAAAGGGCCACAATCTACAACCATCTTACTCCAGAATAGCCCCATTGAAACCCATAGGGCTTCTCCAGAGCAAGTGGTTTGTGGATTGGGCCCAGGACTGCAAGATGCTGCTCACCTTCTTTACTTCCCCAACCTTTCCTAACTGTGCCAATTCCCAGTCTTCAGGGCTACATTTATCACTGCTTTTAAAAATAAAGCTGGAAGGAAGCTAACAACGGCTGGCAGATCTCCCTTTCGAGCTCGTGAAACTTTGCCATTGACATCCTTTGCATGTTAGTGGTACACAACTACACACTACTAATGTTACCACTGATCTCAGTGGAGCCAGGATTTCACCCCCCCTGTGTACAAATTCTGAAAGGTCTCAGGCAGAACCACATGAGAGCTCTCTTTAGAATGAGCACACTCTGGCCCATGATTAAATATTCCTCTCAAGTCACATGGTTCATTATAGCACACTATTTAATTGCTTTCAGGATTGGCTCAGATGAATCTGTCACCACAATGGCGAGCAATTCACTTGTCTGCAAAGAAAGTGCTTGCTCTCTGCAAGCTGAATCCCATCCAGCACTAATATAATATGGGATGCAAGCTGTGTCTAGAAATGCAAAGATCTTTAATGGACTACAGTGTACAGACAATTAATTATCAGCAAGGGAAAGAGCATTGCCAAGATGAATGCAAAGGTCTGACGGACTGCCAAAGGAAGACGTATTAAGCACCTGCAATGACCAGGTTAGCAATGAGCACCAGATAGCATGGCTACAAAAGAGTTCACCCTGCCTCTTGTTAAGAAAAACAAGAGGCAAAAATAGGTCAGATTTTGCCCCTACTACTGAAGGCAATGGATCAATCATCAGACCAGGAATCAGTTTTGATGGTTGCCAATAGTCATAAGAAATCTAACAAATATTTTCTAATTGGAACATATGCATGTTTATGATCTACATAAGTAGAACCATAATTGTAAATTAAACTTTCTCCCTGCCCTTCTATCTAAATTCATCTCACATATTAGTCCTAATACATTCTGGGGGTAAATGCAATGCCATCAGCTCCAGTGAAGTTACACCATAGATGGTCTAGGCACAATATGTCAACTTTCAGACCTCCCCCCAACCCCCATGCATATTTTGGCTGCGGGAGGGAATGCGCAAGCCAGGATATGCGCAGTGTTCGGCCGGTTTGAAAGACACTCCACCCACCATGTGGCTTCGCCAGCAAACACCCGCAGCAATACAGAACTGGATTTCCTGCTTTGTATTGCTGGGACACTCCTTCAGACCACCATATTAGTGGTTTCCTAGCATAAAATACTACCCAACAAGAAGCAGAAGTTGGGTGGAACAATTTCCAAGGCCTCTGGTTTGTGGTCTGTACATGTCTTGGTTTCCTGTGGCTTTTTGGTCATGCCTCAGCCCTGATTCCATCACTCCTGCTTGCCTATTCCTAGGCCTCATCTACAATCCTGCTTCCAGTCTGACTTGGCCCTACACCCCAGTCCTTACATTCAGCCTTTGCCAAGCCTCTTTGGGCCTACTTCTGGCATTTACTTGCTACTGGACTGTCACTTGACCTAGTCTCTCAGTTCATCTTGACCATCTTATTTTAGCCTTCTAGCCTGCACATCTTGACACTGCTCTCTGGTTACCCTCCTTTTTTGTCACCTGACTGCCACAGCCCCAGGATGCTTTTAAGCGATCCCGCTCACAAGCGGGATCGTTCATTCTGCCGCATCTCCCCGCCCCCCGGCTTCGTCTCTACGATGCATCTGATCTTCAGAAGAGCATCAGACCCATCACAGAGACCATGTGTGCATGTACATCCTTCTGCGCATGCGCACTCTAGAAAGGGGACCCGGAACTGCAGGTTAAACCCGGCACATCAGTGGTCCGTGTTGGAGACGGAAGGATCGCTGGGCCGGCCTAACACGGGGAAGACCCGACTTCAAGGCAGGTCAGACTTTTAAACGAGCACAAAGAAAGGCGGCTGATCAAAGGATCAGCTGCGTTTCTTGTGTCGTTTAAAAGCGCCCCCAGTCCTGCCAAGGCTATTATCCATTATCCTTGCACTATGATATTTAAAGTGAGCTATCTAGAGAGTGAAACATTCCATTCTGACCATCATTTTCCAGAATCTCTATAATGGCAATGGCTGGATACTTTTAAATATCCAAGATTAAACAATTCTGAAATGTAAAGCCACCCTGTCACTGGTTGAACTTCCTTCAAGTAGGTTTTTCAGCCTAACACCATGCATTAGCAACAGGGTTATTCTGCTATTCAGCCTAGTTCCCAAGGGATAAGTGCTGAAGTAAAGTGTGTTTCTGAGTGGCAAGTGCCGAAAGAACAGGCAATACACTGCATGATGCTTAAAGTAATTGCTGATATTAGTAGGTCATTATGTACCTGTCCCCTCAGACTGTTACCATTTTGGCTCTTACGCTGTGGACTCTGAAGCAGTCTCTTAGAATGAACAGTCTGGCAATAATCTTGCAACTAACTACTAGGTCTGACTATCAAAAGTCACTTCATTCTTATTTAAAGATGTGCTCAGCTATTCCAGACTAGTAATAACAGCATCATTTTCCATTTTCCTGGTAAATCTCTTGAGATGGGATGAAATTTTCAAATAGACAATTCATTTGCAGTCCACACATGCTGACCAGAGTTAGCATATTTGAAGCCTTGTACTGTAGCACTGCAAGAGTTTGGGAGTCGAGTAGCCTATTTAAAGATTTTAAAAAAATTGGAGGGAACTAAAATATACATGCATATAGCTTCAATCTGAGGCACCAGAGTTGTATCCCAGTGTAATGAGGGCTTCAGAAATTAGACTGTATTTTCTTGGGTTAAAAGACAGGCAACTTTGCTAACTGCCAACTGTCTTCTGACTAGGGCTGTGCATGCACTCAGGTATTTGTACCTACATGTTAAGTATTAGGGTTTTATTTGTATTGGCTTCTTTACCCACATCCACTGCATTTTCCTCATAGCCATCATACGCAGGGACCCACATCGGGTTATTTTGGCACAGAAGTGCAATGAGCCTTTGCCAGTTTAACAGGCCTATAAGAAAAGGACTACGCAGTTAAAACTGCTGCCAAGCTTGTGACCAATTTAAAAAGAGAGGCACTGGTTTGGATTGTTGGCTTGGGGAGGGTGTAAAATGAGGCATGGGTCTGGCTCCGGGGTTACTGGATTAAGGATGGGGCTGCTGGTTTTGGGGAAGGGGACTGGGCATGGGACTAAGTTCAGGGGAGATAATTGTTTTGGGGAGGGAGAATGAGGCATAGAGAACTAGCTTGAAGGGGGAGTGGTTTCTGACTAAGAGGGGAGTCGTTGACTTGTCAGACGTTCGATCCCTAAATGGGAATGGCTCATGGCTGGCTGAAGGTGTGGGAGGTCACTGGTTTGGGGGAGGTGTTGCTGGTTTGGGGGAAGGGAAATTTTAACTGCCAAGGATTCACCATTTCTCCCTGGTTGGGCTGGGATCTGCTGAGCTGGGCCTGGCTGCAGTGCTGGAAACTGCAGTTCTGAGAAAGTAATGGTCCCTGCAGGTGGGGAGGACTTTACAGGCTACATAAACAGGCAGCTAAGGCTGTTTTCACATGAGATGCACCCACTCATGAACATCCAGAAATCTGGGTGTAAAGGATGTGGCGCAGGCATGCACAGTAAGTGCCCACGCATGCCTAAGAATCCCCACTCACCCCCCACTCATCAACATGCATGGAGCAATCAGGAAAAGGGCCCTCTGCCCCACATAGTGGTGGGGGGAGGTTGCCATGCCCAGCCCATAGGGGAGCCCGGGAATGAGTGCAGAGGGCTTCAGGGGACCGGGAAACCCCGTTCCGTTCGGTCTGGGCACCTGCTATTGGTGACCCAGACATCAGGTGCCTGTGGATTGGGCGCCTGACTGGCCGGAGCTGGAGATGGTCCCTCCTCTTCCTTGTTAGAAGGGAGGGGTGGGGAGTGACTGTCCGCGCACGCGGTTTGTTCCCTTGTTCATCGGCAGGCACCAGTTCATGCCTGCTTCCAACAACGCACAGCACTGTCAGCCGCCACAGCCGCTGCCTGGCGCGGCGGCCCCCCGAAGGCTCGTGACCCTCGCTCCACTCACCCGTAGTGGAACACCGCCTCCGTTAAAGGCGCCCCCAGCCGGAGGCGCCGAAGGCAAAAGCGGCCAGGAAAATGGCTCCCGGACTGGGAGCACTACAAAGGCTGGCACTGCAAGTGTAGCAGTGCTGGTGAACAGAGCTACAACCCTGAAGAGACTGGCCCCCCTCCTGAGCTAAGTGGTGAAATTGACTACCTTGTTTGGATTGCTGTTTGTTCCTCCCTTTCCCTGCCCCCTGTGTGTTGTTTGTGTTAGAGCGTGCCACTGTCTGTCCTGGGATATTTGTGTATGTGTGACCTCCTGTTTCCCCCTGAACCAGAGTACTGAGTGAGCGACTGAGAGCCTGCGGGCTCGCCCGATTGGGCCTCCCCCCTCCCCGTCCTGGGACCATCCCTTCCTTCTCCCCCTGGAGTGTGTGAGCCCGTGAACCCTATCGTGAACCTTGGGACCCCTCCCCTGTGGACCCGGCACCTCCCTCACTTCTCCGCCCTACCATTCCCCTGGCAAGTGCGAGTAGTGAGTTTGGACTCCTTTCCCTTCCCCAGCTCTGTGCCCTATGATGATAGGGGTCGACGTTCAGAGTGCGTAAGCACACGAACAGACCCACACACTATCCTGACGGGCTTTCTTTCCCCGCACTTCGCAAGCAGAGCTCCCTTGTGTGTGAGAGGTGTGAACGGGTGGTGCTTCTCCCCTTCCTACCCCCCTCCCACTGACAAGCACCCACCCACCCATCACCCTAATACTGTGGGCTGTAACCGGTTGCCACAAGGGGACCAAGGAGAAATTTTTGCAGAGCACCTCAATAATTATGAACGGCCTCTGTTTTGCCTTCTTCACAGTATAGGAATAGTTAGTGTTTTAAGGTAATAATTTTTAATTTGGAATTTGAATTGGCATTTGATTGGACAATAATTTAATATATTTTAACTTCAATGTAACACTAATTTGGTATCATCGTAAGTAGGGACGATTACAATTTGGAAACAAATTTGTTATTTAAAGTATTAAGAAAAAGAATTTTGTTACACTCTTGTGGGTGTCCAGTATGGTTAATAGGCATTTTTGTTAGGTAGCTGTAGTTTAGATAAGAGTCATCTCCATAGGGGGGGGGGGGGCGATATCTGTTGACAAGCAGGGCATGGCTAGTGGAGGAGTGTCAAGCGGGGGTAAGGGAAAGCATGGCCCTCAATCTTAGTGACACCATCTTCTCCTGACTCAGGACCCTGAGGCATTTCCCCTTTGGCCTTGGCCAGGGAGCTGTTCAAAGGGAGAAGTTTAAGTTTAATTGGTAATGGCCTTTGGTGGGCATATCCAAGCCAGACACCCGTGTTAATGTTCTGATAGGGTTCTGTAAAATACTGGATCCAATTGATTGCCTAGTGACAATCTAACCAACGTTCTTGCTCTGATTTGCATTAAAGAGTGCAGCCTGTTGAAATCCAACTCACGTCTCCGTGTATCATTCCTGGGCTGGGGTGTGTCGGCAAACAGCGGTTGCTCTGTGTGTGTTGATGGGTGGGGTGTGTGGTTGTGTGCACCCCACCACCCACTGCATATGTGCCAGTGCAAACACACCCATCCCACCCAGCAGCGCCGTGTAAAAATGGCCTAAGATAGAGTCAGAGAGCAGCCTGGCTTTAAGCCAAAAATGTGCTGCATTTTTGGCAGACCCAGTTCAAGACTAGGTTTGAAATTAGAATAAAAATTGTTCTCATGACACTAAAGAACTGACAGCGAGATCTCAAGAGGATCTCACTAACAATTTGAGATCTCGCAAGATATCTGGGAGGGAAAGCATAAGCCTCCCCCCTACACTTGCAAAAATAAGGGGGAAGGGGAAAAATTTTACTCACCTGGCTGCCTCTCCGAGTCCAGGGGCTCCTGTGACTGGGTCTTACTGCTGGATCTCTCCCCTCTTGGCTTCTCTGCAAGGGAATGGGGGAAGTCTCCAGGGCAGAGACAAAAAAGGTTAAAAAAAAAATGGTTAAAAAAAATAAATCAAAAACAAATCACTATGCATGCTCAAAATGGCCACCGGGGCTGTTCTGAGCATATGCAGCCCTTTTCCAAAATGGCACCAGTAGCATCGGTGCCATTCTTGAAAAGGGCAGCCAGTCTGAGCATGCTCAGAACAGCTGCATTTGTCTAAAATGACACCAATGCTGCTGGTACCATCTTGGAAAAGGGTTGCACATGCTCAAAACGGCATGCACAGTGATTTTTTTTTTTAAAGTAGGTTTTTGCCTCCACCTTGGAGGCTTTCCCTTTTCCCCTGCAGAGGAGCAGAGTGGGGAGAGATCCAGCCACAAGACCCAGTTGCTGTAGCAGTCCCCCCAGACTCAGAGAGGCAGCCAGGTGAGTAAATGGGCAATTAATAAATGCCCATCAGTAAATGATGGGCCAGTAATGGGCCCAGTGAGTAAATGGGCCAGTCAAGTGTGGGGGAGAGGACTGCTCGAAATGTTTGCCTTTTCTCAGCAAAATTCCAGGTAATTCTTGACTCTTTCTCATTTGCAAAAATGAGCCAGGAATCCGGATTTTTGTCGAGAAAAGCAAGAATACCAGGATCAGGTTTCAGCTGTATTCAAAGCCTTGGATACCACATTTCCCAGGAAATTTTGGGTTCATTCAGAGCCCAAATACCCAGCCTTAGTATTTGTTTTTCGGATGTGGAACTTGAAAAGGATGTTTCTTTTTATTTGTGTTTTATTGAAACCCGGATACACTGCCTTACCTCTGACTGTACCTTCTTTCCGAGTCCCAAGTAAAACCTGGGATAAACTAGTTTTGATCTGTTTCTAATGGTGCATATGCTTGTATGCTGGCAGTGGCTAGGATTGTGAAATAGAATCTTCATAAAAGGATGGCTTTGTTGTGGTTAGCAATGGCCCCTCCATGACGTGGGGGGAGGGGGGGCGCTGGACTTGGGAAAGGAGGTGAGAGATAAAGGAGTGGGATGAGATTAGATGGTTGGGTACAGGGAACTTTAATGGGAAAGGCAAGCTAAAAATGCAAATAAATAAATTGTATATGTAGTTTATTCTCCTCCAGGAGAGAGATGGGGGAGTGAGATTGGGGTGCACTTTCCAAGTGTGAGAGGCATAGGAGTGAGAGAGTGTGGGGTGAGGTTTTTCAGGGACTCTTGTTTGTAGGAGTTAGAGTTTATTTACATTGATTTCTAATTTATTGTAAGCCGCCTTGAGTCCTTCGGGAAATGGACAACATATATATTTAAAATAATAACGAACACTACACCTGGTTCCACTAAATACTTAAGTGTATGTTTCATCTGAAGACTGTACTTAATTCCTAATGAAGACAATAGAATTTAAACAACTGTTTTAATTAAGATTAACTAGAATGTGGCAGGGGTCTGTGGGTGAGTCCTTGCAGGAACATGTGTAAGCAAGCACCCTGCCACTGGTCACTTGGGGCCAGATTAATGGTAATTACTTGTCAGGTAGAAGTCCCCTTCGCTGCCGCAATGGCGGCAACAGGGTAATTGTCCGGCCCCCTTCATGGGGGGGGGGGAGTAGACCTGAAGCAAACAAGGTCGCGGCAGAGCATGTTAGAGTGCTTCTGGCTGGGGAGCCGGTTGCTAGGCAACCGAGCGCGCACGTGCGCACACAGCCACCGCATTCCTGAGTTGAACGGACTCCACCCTCTTTAGGAAGGTGGAGCCGTTCTGGCCGCGTGGAGCGGCAGTTTGAGCGGGGACGCGATAGAGGCAGCCCCACCCACTTCACCTCTAGCACTGTGGTATTTACTGGTTGCCCTCAGGGAACCGAAGGGGAATTTTAGTGACTAGCCTAATTCAATGGTCGCCCGTTTTGCCCCTTCAACAGTGAAGAATAGGCTAAATAGGCTGATTTGTAAATGATAATTTGGCACCATTTGGGAGTATAATAAGCATTAACTTGGAATGAGACCTGGACATATATAATTGGAAGAACAAGCGTACATAGGAATGTACGAATTTGACAGAATGACATAATTAACCCTCATTAAAGGGTAATATTTGTCACACTCAGCGGGGGTCCAGTATGCTATAGTAGGTTAAATAGGTTACAATAGGATAAAATGAGTCATCTCCTTAAGAGATGGGGAGGTGACACCCAGTGCCAGGCGCAGGCAGCACGCACTGGGGTTATGACCCTGAGAGGGGTACTGCAGTTGGATCAGTAAGTACATGCACTGTCTGCTGACTTAGCGGGTACTCACCTCCTTACTCAAGCCCACAGTTGGGATGCTCTCCCCCTTTTAGTCAGAGCCAGGGTGCTGTCGAGGGGGAGCCTTGTTTTGAGGGAGCTGACATGGGATGGCACATCCCAGTCAGGCCCGGGTTAATAAGAATTAAGTGACTAGCATACTGGACCCATATTGCTTGTGCAATCACCCACCGTCTTGATAATTGACTGAATAAAGAGTGCAGCCTGATTTAAACCAGCTTTTGGTCTCTGTGTCTCATTGGGGGTGTGGAGACAAGACCAATTAACCTAAGTGAAACCAGTCTGGACAGGTGACTGGAAACGGCAGTTGAAAAGGCAGAGCCAGGTCAGGGGAGGATGTCCAGGCAAGCAACAAGGGCAGAGGAACATCCACCGAGAGCCAGCTGGAGGGATGGAACTGCGTAGGGGAGAGATGGCTCAAGCTGCATGAGCCTAGAACACTAGGGCTCCTGTCATGGAACAACAAGGCTTTCAGGAAGGCATGTAGGCATGGAGCTTGGTGACCAAGTTAGGGGGTGACCGTTCCTGAGAGGACAGCACCTTTCTTCTAACCTGGAACTACCTACAGAGTATGTCCATCAGTGAGGTTCACTCCAATGAGGCTTGTGCTAACAAAGCACTTTAGGAATCAGACTGTGAAATGTGACAAGTTGTAGCAAAACGTTTAATGGCACTACTCTCTTCCCCTAAAATTAAGCACATGCTCAACTGCTTTGTGGGAGTAAACACAGTGTTGCCAATTCTAAACCACTAAGCCCTATTGGAATTAGAAGGTAACGTGTTGATTACAGGGTTGTCTTATTTATATAAATGTAATGACCAGACTTAGGGGCTACTTTCATGTAGTCCCTGTAAATAACTCCTAGTAATGAGCTGTTGTGAGGTAGGGTGACAATAAGGACAAAACACATAAGTCACTTAAAGTCAGAATGTTGCAGATTCAGTTTGTTCACGAAGCCATCCACTGCAAGTTCCTAAAGCAAAGCTCTTTATTTGCTCAATTGCATCTGTGCATCAGGCAGTGACACAGGTACTGAGCATGTCTGGGGAAAGCTATGGGAATGCTGCCAATCACTGATCATACTAATAGCCAGGAGGGCTTTGGCAAGTCATAAGGCAGAGATGACAAAAAAGCTTTCAGGAGAGGGCCATCCAAAATGACAAGTGAGAGCTTAGAGGATCTTGCAGCTTTGTTGCTGCAGATGGGGGAAGAGGAGGTCTTTACATTGTGGTTTCTTTTGCATACGCTGAACAATGAGAATGATCTGATGACCAGTTAAACAGAGGTTTTAGTCACACTGCTGCAATATTTTATCTAAGAATAAATCTTGGATGCATAGTAAATGCACATCCTAATAGATAAAGTTTTGAACTTGGAAGACGTTGGGCGTAGGGATGGGTGCCCCAATGGAATTACAGATCCAATCTTAATGCCGGGCTTAATTCCAGCTCCATATTATGGATTCGTAAATAAATAAATTCAAAAACAAGGAAGAACAAAA
Source organism: Sphenodon punctatus (assembly GCA_003113815.1). NCBI lineage: Eukaryota > Metazoa > Chordata > Lepidosauria > Sphenodontia > Sphenodontidae > Sphenodon > Sphenodon punctatus. The sequence goes on from QEPC01012309.1 coordinate 194,588, forward strand.
AACAAATAACTGTGCATGCACAAAATGACCACTGGATGTTTCTGTGCGTGCGTACCCTTTTCCAAAATGGTTGTGGTAACGTCGCTAGCATTTTAGAAGAGGGTAGCCAGTCTGCACATGCACAAATGGCCACTGTTCATGTGCAGAGAGACTGCCCTTTTCTGAAAAGACCACACATGCGCAGAATGGTCCAGCCGTCATTTTGCATATGCATAGTTATTTTTTTATTTAATAGATTTTAAACTGGACCGCAACATGCCTGTGTTACTGCCTGTTATGAGCAGTTACAGAGAAATACAAATCTGTGATGCCCATCCCTAGTAGGGTTGTAACAGAGGAGATGATGCCCACCTGATGTGGGTATCTACCTGCTCATTTATTAGGTGTTCAGCCCCACCTGCCACATGGTCCCTTTTCTCAGACACTCTATGATAAAATGGGTATTCCATTATACTATAGATGTTGCAGAGCTGCAGGTGTGCTCTATGGGTGCCCTGCAACGTGTATAATACAATGCAATACCAATTTTATCAGTGTTCAATTGTCCGTGTGAAAAAGGCCAGGGCCACCACCAACCTACCGGACACGCAGCCTCCACTCATAGTAGGGTCCTGGAGCTCTCTCACAAGATTATTGTGAGGGTGAACTAGATAAAGAATGTAAAGCACTTTGAACACTGAAAGTGCATTGTAAAAAAAAAAAAAAAAAAGTAATAAGTCCCAATCCAAGGTCATGTGCGCACCACACTAGGGATGAAACTCTGTACTCAGCTTCTCTTGGTTATTATTGAGAATTGCAGAACTCGACTCAGTTTTACCGAGGACCTGAGGAATTGTTACAGTACTCAGTAACTTCTCTATCGAGCACTGCTTATCTGATTCTGCGTTGCAGCATGCTGAGAAATGTAGTCCAGCATGTTCTCAGAGAGCCTGTGCAGCAGCTCCACTCCACAAGGTGCACTGGATCCCTCCGCTTGGACTCTACAGGCCGCATCCACAGTGAGTTTGCTGCCCCATACCCCCTCTTCCTACCTATTACACCCCCTGAATTTTTTTTTTCTGCTGCCACCTTACTCTCTGAAGTGTACTCCCCATGAAATTTTCCTGATGCCTCCTTCCTGACCATGCCCCCCAAAAGGAGAATTGGTAAAATACTATGTAAAAAGATCCGAAACCGAAATGAGATTCAAAATGCACAATGAACCGAAACGGAAAAATCCAAAACTGAAGTCCCCCCTGGAGTCTCATCCCTAATGAATATACATTGCTGAAAGGCCAATATCCACCAGCCTTACCACACTCCAAATTCCACCCAGCTAGAGAACTACAGTATCCAACTGAAGAATATTTATTCACAGCCAATGGGCCAGTTTTTCTGTCTCTCTGAATTTATGCATGGAGACATCAGGTAGCAGTTATTGATAGCAAAGGAAGCTCAACACTTTTATGAAATGCTCACTGGTTTGTAGGACTTAGTCCACAGTTTATTCTAACGTGATCAGTGATCAGTTAAATTCTTACATCAGAACTTTGAGTCTTAGTATGCAGGGTTTATGGAATGGGTTTCCAAAAGGAAACCTGTGATTCATATGTAGATGTAAATCTCTTTTTTGTTTCCTTGTGTCCTGTATTATCTCCCGTATATGTTCAGATCAACCACCATAAACCTGAAGAAACAGCAAAATCAATGACCTCCCTGGTAGTATCTCATATTAGGATAGTTTTCATTCAAAGTGCTGCATTTGTTCAAAATCTTCTGTCATTTCATTGGCTTCCTAATAAGGACCAGTTGCAGTTGTTTCCGGTCACCCCCTCCCTAAATGTTTGTTCTTGCATAGTTCTTAATCTGCATTAACTATTATCTTTAGATTTTTAGTTTTAAAAGATATGGTGTTAAACTTCATCATTTTTAAACCCATGGGGAGCGGGTTCTTAACTACCCTCTCCCAAGTTATTGTCATCTTATATATACACACCTGTCCTGCATTTGCTCGGTCTATAGTTCAGAATTTTTGCACACCAGAGGAAGGTCCCTGTGCAACCCACAAGCTGAAATACTCTCCAATGAAAGATCTGAACTACAAGGGGTGTCTTTAGACATAACATCCATTGTCAGTGGGTGTCTAAATGTTTGTTCTGATGTTGATATGAACACCGGTTTGGCCCTGTGTTCACCATGTGATGCTGCTTAGACACACAGCCCATATTGGGGCAAATCGATGTTTTGTTCACCACCCGACCTCAACATGCAAGCGCTGCCACCTTGTTCCCTGTTGTTGTACCTGCTGACATGCCACACAATATCATTAGACCCAATGTTGGTCACGTGTTCAGATGGAAAACACAAATTGTCCTTGTGATGCAATGGTGTTCACATCGCGTGTTCAATGGGTGGCCAAATTGGTGCTGGGATTGTTATGGTGTTTGTTTACACACAATGGCCAAACATGCTTAGGGGTTTTCCCAATCATTGTTATGTCTAAAGACACGCAATATGTTCATCTTTTATATTTGGCACCAACATGGCAAAGACCTGCTCTCTTGGTTCCTTCACAGCATCTTGCTTAATTACAAATTAAAGGTGACCTGTGAAGACCCCCAAATATGTTTATGCCCTTTTCTGAAATGTTTTTTAATTATGAGCTTAGAAATTTTTATTCAAAAACAAGATGGTTTCCCTTGTTAGTTTTTCACGAGATAAATTTCTAATTTTGTCTTTTCTCTTTTGCATGGATGTATGGGGAAAAAACTCGATAGGCTAGGACACTGAAAGAGGCAGAATGATAAAGTATAACAGTCTAAAGGAGAAGGCATTTTTAGTCAAACTCCTTGGGGTTTTGTTAGTTGTTGTTCAAATCTATTTTACTCAAAGTCACAAGAAAGACTTGGGAGAAAGATCTCTTTTGAAAAGGATGTAAATACCACTCCCATTTCCAGCCAAACTCTAGGCGTCCAAGAAGTCTTCTAGCAAAAACAAGAGGACCAAGAGTTGATGTTTCTGTTATTTAGGAATAACTGAAGGAGTAATAATGGGGTGGGGGGAAGAGATTGTGTTTACTTGATAAGGCATTCTATTTATTTGAGCTGACAATCTGGGACCTAGGCAGAAAAGTACAATGAACAGGAACCCGTGTTCACTGCATTTTCCACAGTGGCGACAACAGGGAAAACATAGGATGTTCTTAAATGAACACAATGAGTTGGGGGAGGGTCTGTGGCCACTGAGTAACAGAGCTTTGGAGAAGCCACTCAGGTGAAGTGTGTGGGGAGGGATTCTAATGGATGGCTCCCAGTGTGGCTACTAGTGGTGGGAAATATTGGTTACTGGTATTATGCCATCTCAAGTGACTGTGTAGGCCAGAGGTGCCATATTGCATTGGATCATTGCCACCACGACTAACCTTGGAATGACAGTACATGCACACTACCTCTGAGGTATCTTCCATCCAGATATCAAAATGAGACCACACCCAAGATGTGATCTTCTTTGTGCTGGTTCCTGGGAGGGCAGAAGCAGCACAAGTGGGGGTCGACCTCTCAATGGCAGTGGTCGTAACACTGGAAGAAGGGGTGGTGGTGGTGGTAGCTGGCTCAGAGGAATGCATTGGTGTGGTGGGTGGGGACCGAGCTGGCATACTAAGATGCATGTCAGAAGAGGGAGAGTTGGGCAGCTGGCGCATATATGAGGGAAAGTGCATGTGCTAGGGAGAGCTGGGCACTAGAAAGAGCAGGAGCAGCTGAGGTAATCTGTGGATGGTCTGCTGCACTAGCAGAGGAATAAGGAGTCACCTTATTCTTACCGCTAGACAGCGCCAGTGAGGAGGAAACACCCCCACCCCCAGCCTCTTTGGGGCCTTCAAAATGCATCCAGAGCCAATAAACCTGGGCGCAGTTGAGGCTTGTGTGTGGGAGGTTGAGGCCACAGCTGCCCCTACCTCAGATGTCTCTGCGCTGGACTGAGTGGGCTGCCTAGGAAGAGGCTGGCCTCTTCCAACACTCCCACTCATGGTCTATTTCTTCTTTCCATGACCGCTCATACTGATGATGATGATGATTATTATTAACAAACATTTATATAGCACCAGCAGTGTACTTGGCACTTTACAAAGACACGGTCCCTGCCCCTAGGGCTTACAATCTGAGAGACAGGAGCTGGGGGAGAGACATAGGAAGGGGAACAGAGGGAGAGACAAGGGGTCTAACATTCATGAAGATGCGAGGTCTCA
>QEPC01012309.1:201253-213129 GCA_003113815.1 Sphenodon punctatus
AAAGCTCTGTGCCCAATGATGATAGGGGCCTAAGTTCCAGGTGCGCAAGCCCAAGGAACGGCCCACATACTATCCTGACGGGCCTCCGGGACCCCCTTCGAGTATTGTCAGAGCTAGTGGAAAGTGTGTGGCGCGTCTGGGCACCCCTTCCCGTCCCAAACTTCCCGTACCCCTCTGACACTGATTTAAATCTGGTACGTGCCATTATCAGCAAGACCAATATCCCCACTTCTAGTGGCTATTGCAGCAGCTGCCTTGCACTCCTTGTCATGGATCATGGGGGAGGAGGAGGAAGCATGCTGGGCTGTCTTTTGAAATGGACATGTCCGGGTATGAGCACAGGGGAACCTGGGCTCCCCAGTGCTTGCAGTCAGTTCCTATAACTTGCAATGGCCGTGTCCCATCCCTTCAGTGCCTATGAGTGACAGACCAGATTTCTCAACAGTGCACCTGGAGTGGGTGCTGCATGGCTTGTGTGTGCGCATTCCCACACGCCACCTTCAGACAGGCAGTCGGATGAGTGGCTCATGGGTGATCATGCATGGTAGCATCTTATTTGAACACACCCACAGCGAACACAGGTCCTGATGATAAAGGAATAATAGTAAAGCCTAGCACTTATAGGATACTTTACATTTGGGTGGGGGAAATCTTCGGCCTGTTGGAGAAATCCAGCCCGTAGCTGGGTTTTTTTGTTTGGCTTCTTTCCAGTTCCTGGATCTGGCCCCTTGAATTCAGTTTTGATCCTCAAACACTGGAAAAGTGAGCTCAGGAGGAGGAGGAGGGAAACATGCAGTCAAGGTTAGGGGTGGACCTATGGCATAGATCCATAGAACCCTTCCTTCCCCCATCCCTTGAGTACCTACATCCCCATTCCTATTCAGCCCAAGGATATTTATACTAATTTTCAAGGAGGCCCATGGAAAGGCAAAGTTTCCCAATCTCTGCTTTACGTAATCAAGATACTGCAGAAATAATATATTCTCACAACATGTCTGAGTGAAAGAGAACTGTTCCCCATAGTAGAGGTAATCATGAGGCATGTGTAGCACAGAGAGTTTAGGATATTTGCCAAATTCACACAACGAATCATTTCCAGAGCTGGGATTCATCTTTAGGGCACATGTTCAGAGCTCACTAGACTGCACTGTGTTCAGGCTGTCCATTAGAATGACCTTGAATTTAGAGTTTCTCAGTGCCCAATACAAGGCACCCAGAAGAGGCCAAAATAGAGAGTGGCCAGTGATATTCAAAGTCTTTATTGTCTTTAGCCATAAGGCATAACATAGTATAAAATATATAAAAAACGATATAAAACCAATATAGCCATATCAACATGACGTATACATTTAAAACATATCTAAACATTAAAGTAAGATAACATTTAACTCTAGAAATAAAATGTCCATGTTTGTTTCCATATTAACAGATTACCGTGCACCTGTAGGCTAGAAAATATAACATACAGGCTATGGATATTCACATATTTACAAACTACTAAAATACACATCAGGTTTGCGAACTCCATTTTTAACAGACATTCATATCTCACTTCTTACACACCCATAGACAGTGATATTCAATGTGGTTCACCTGAAATCTACTGCTACTCTTAACTGTACAAAGCCCTGTTACTACCATAACTAAGTGAAGTTCTGCCTGTCAGCCTCATGATAGTCAAGACACTAGATTGCTGAGTGTGTGTTTATTTAGATTTTTACCCCAACCTATCCCCTACGTATCACATACAAATATAAAATACACCATAAAGTCCATAGAAACCCTTCCTAATCTACCCTGCCTGTTAAATACCTGGCTGAATAAATAGGTCTTACACTACCTCTGGAAGACACTCAAACCAGGGGTTGGGTTAACCTCCAAGGGAAGGGAGTTCCAAAGCTGTGGATCAACCACCAAGAACATCTCACTGCATTCCTAGGACTTATGGACCTGGACCAATGATGGAACTTACAAGAGTGCTGTTGGCTGATCTTAGAGTCCACAGAGGGACATAAGGAGGAAGGAGGTTCTTTTAGATATGTAGGGCCCAGGTCATCTAGAGCTTTATAGGTATGTAGGGCCCAGGCATCTAGGGTGCCTTGTATTGTACCAGGAACACTACTGGTAGACAGTGCAAACTCTGAAGCACCAGTGTAGCAGGGGAGGCTCCCCCAGGTCCTCATAGGGTGCCTCTAGGGAATTAGCTCACCCCTCTGCTACGCCATTTCAGCTGTGAGCCTCAGCTGAATCCCCCTCTTTACAGAAGGGGGTACCATCTCAGGACACACCACACAGTCCAGAGGGTATTAGTCCACAGTCCATTATTAGACACAACCCATGTCCACAATACCTGGGGCTACCGGCTCATCTGTCTTCACCCTGAAGGCCCAGGTCCGTCTCTCTCAAGCACAGGAGCACCACAATATCAACCCCCCTTGTCCATTTAGACAGGCCTCCAAGCCCCAGGCTCTGGGCAAGCCTTCCCCAGGCAAGAGGATCCCTCCTGGACACACCCTCTCCCACTTGCCTGGGTCCCTCTGGTTCTCAAACTCTCAGAACCCTGGATAGCATAGAGCAGGAAGGCTTGTTCAGGGAGATGTTGCTCCTTCGGCTCCCAGACAGAGACTCCCTTCTTCCGTGCCTTGTCTCTCCTTTAATACAGGCAGAGTGTGCGTGGCCAGGTTTCCTCTACTCAGCCTTAAAGGGCCAGTAACCTTCCCACTCTGTCCCAGGGTTTCTCAGCCAGTTTGCCATGCCCCTGTGGGTGCTCAGCCCCCTGGATGAGCCACCCAGCCGATAACAAACAAAGAGCTACTAGAAACAAATGTGTATATTGAAAAATAATCAGTGTAACAACATAACAATACAATAATGTTGCATGTACATAATATCTCAACAGGATGACGATGAAAATNGACAGAGACTCCCTTCTTCCGTGCCTTGTCTCTCCTTTAATACAGGCAGAGTGTGCGTGGCCAGGTTTCCTCTACTCAGCCTTAAAGGGCCAGTAACCTTCCCACTCTGTCCCAGGGTTTCTCAGCCAGTTTGCCATGCCCCTGTGGGTGCTCAGCCCCCTGGATGAGCCACCCAGCCGATAACAAACAAAGAGCTACTAGAAACAAATGTGTATATTGAAAAATAATCAGTGTAACAACATAACAATACAATAATGTTGCATGTACATAATATCTCAACAGGATGACGATGAAAATCAAATCGCCCAATACTCCACGTACAATGCAACTCGCAATACTAAACAAATGTAAAACGCCCTAAGACAACTCGACGCGTTTCGGGCTAAAAAACCCTTCCTCAAGGGTAAAGGAGTATGTAATAATAAAGATGCTGATGCCTCTGACTATTGCTCTTAATTTTTCTCCCAGGGAAAGAATCCTCCTATGTCTGTCAACCTGGAAAGGTCAAGCCAGCAGGAAAACCTCTATTGGCTATGGTTCTGAGTCCTACTATGACCAAGTATTTGTTTCTAGTAGCTCCTTTTTTGTTATCAGTTTTTGTTTTGGTGCTACTTTTTTCTCTCTTTTGTTAAAACATGACCCACCCAACCCCTCTTTAAAGGAGCAGCAGTCCCACAGGACTGCTACAACCAGATATAGCAAGGTTCAGTTTCGTGGGGCAAGTTCATGCTGCAGTTCGCATGGGTACAGTAGTCCACGCGATCAGACCCTGGGACTTGTGTTCTCACTGGGAAATTCAACTCAGACAATCTCTGCTGGAGGTGCCCAATGCCCTTTATTTACTCTAGTATTCTCCTTATACACCATCTTAAACTGTTCTCCACCATATACGCATAGACATATAGTACTTTTACAGTGTAACAGGCACACAACCTCACTAATGCCAGGCAAGCAACTCCTCCAGCTCCCCAACCCTATCAAAGCCCAGCTCTACCAGGTATCCAGTCCTCTGGCTGAGCTACTCACAATTTTCAGGCCTTCCAGGCTTCTCCAAACCCTGGACAACAGCCTTCAGTAGCCACAATGTCAGCACTCCAATAGCAGCCTCCTTGCTTATCCCTTCTCAGCAGGGCTTCAGGACCATGGCCAGAGGCATCCCTCATGCGCTTCTGCGGAGTTGTTCCCTCCTCTGCAGTCAGGCACAGACTGACAGTCTCTGCAGGCTGCCTCTTCTTATATACTGCAGAGTGGTCATAGCTAGTCCTCCAGGCTGCCAGCCCTTAAAGTGCCAGGGTCCTGTGTTACTCTCCCTTATGTCTCTGCTGTTTTGTTTTTTACTATTTCTTCAGGGGTTTCCCACCAAGTCCATGCCCAGCTGACAGCTTCACTTGCCTGGCACATCCCAGTCAGTCCAGTCCTCATGCTGATACCTTGGAACTCTTAAAGGAGCAGCATCCCAGTCAGGCTGCTCCCTGCCACTGCAGAGTTATGTGCTCCTGGCAACCCAGTACATCAAAAGACAGACTGCTGTGTTCTGCACAAGCTGCGGCCCCAAACAGTCGTCAAGGGAAGTTCCACGTAGAGCATGTTACAGTAGTCTAGCCTTGAGGTAATGAAGGTGTGGGTGGCAGTGGTTATATCTCTATTTGAGAGAAAGGGACTGTCAGGAACATGGGGCTTGAGCACAGAGAGTGGTGGCAGGATCAGTGCTGGCGTGCATCATGCAGGATTGGGTCCAGGATCTTGGTGCTGGTGTGTTGGAGGATCAGGAACAGGGATTAGCATACAGGTCATGGGGTAGGCTGGACAGGCAGACAAACAGACAAGGCAAGCAGACAGACAGAGTGGACAGACAGAGAGGACGCAGGTCAAGACAGACAGATTTAACACCTGTCAGGGCAGGGCAGGACAGAAAAACTGGTTGCAGATCAGGGTGGGCAGACTGGACACAGGTCAGGATGGACAAGACAGGCACTGAAGCAGGAGTGGATCATGCCTGATTGCCTCCCACCTGGGTTAGGGCATAGCTAGGTCAGCCCAAACCCTAGAAAGCCTGGGTGCATGAGTGGGACTTAGTTGACAGTGATGGTTGAACTTAAAGACTGTAAGAGAGGCTTGAGGAGACAGGAATTGGACTGAGCTCAGTCTCCAAACAAACCCAGGAGCTGGGAGGGTGTTCTCCAAGCCTGAGGGTGTCTTTAGACATAACGCTGTAGTGTTCATTGTTCTGTAACACAGTGTCCTACCATTACAGTGTTTAGTCAGACCGTCAACACAGTGTTCACCCCTAACATTGGAAGTGAATGCTGCCATGTCTTGACAGTTTAATCAGTATGGTTTGGACTGGCCAGGAGGGACTGTGCCTATCCAGCAGAGCCTGTGAGTACAGGAGGATCTGTGACTATGTCTATTGCTAAGACAGACTGTATAGGGTAATGGGACAATGTAAATAAAGAGACACTTGAGCAGATCCCTGAAGAGAGAACTGACTTCATAGGGCTGCACCCTGCAAAGACTCCCTCAGGTATCCTGAACACTGCTACAGGCTCCCCATGGTGTCCCCAGGCATCACTAGGGGGTTCATCAAGCAGATGCCGACCCCCATCTTGGTAGATGCAAAGTCCCAATACCCAGGTGGACAGGCTCACCAGTAGGGATGGAAGGACTGGGTTGCAGAAAAGAGCTTTGAGGGGTCAGTTTCCTGCTGGCCGAGAAGACACGCCAGGAATGCAGAGCCAATCCAGAGTTTGTGGAGACATCAGGAACAGACACACAAGGACACAGAAACAGGAGATTTCTGATGATGATGATGATGATGATTATTAGCAAGCATTTATATAGCGCAAGCAATGTACCTGGCGCTTTACAAAGTAACGGAATAGACACGGTCCCTGCCCTACGGGTTGCAAACTGAGAGACAGGGGGTGGGGAAGACGAAGGAAGGGGAACAGAGGGAGAGACAAGGAGTGTAAAATTCACAAAGATGCGAGGTCCCAGGTGCACGTGCTTGGCTAAATCGAGAATTATAGCTGGCTGGTCCGTGTAGTGAGGATATGAGTACACAGACCTCAGGTAACAGATTGTACTGAATGGAGGGTATCAGCAGGAGTTAGGTGAGGGGAGCAAGAAGTCGGAGAGGGCAGAGCGGAAGAGGTGGGTCTTGAGGAGGGATATATTTATTTTTATTTATTTTATTTTATTTATAAAAGATTTTTACCCCGCCCCTCCTGTCCGCAGGGCAGCTCGGGGCAGCGAACAACAAATTAAAACAATAAAAGCAATTTAAAAGTTAAAAATCCTATATGAGGGAGAAAAAGCAACTCCCACCTCCAGCCCACTTACCCTATCCCTCCCCTCCTCGCCAAAAGCCTGGCGGAACAGCCAGGTCTTACACAAACGTCAAAATGACAGGAGAGTGGGGGCCAACCGAGCCTCCTCCAGGAGCGAGTTCCATAGCACAGGGGCAGCCACCGATAAAGATCTAACATTGGTGGCCACCCACCTCACTTGGGGAACCTCCAAAAAGGCTCCCACGGATGATCTCCGGGGTTGCACAGGAACATGGGTAGTGAGGCGGTCCTGCAGATAAGCAGGGCCCAGGCCATGAAGGGCTTTAAAGGTCAAAACCAGCACCTTGAACCTAGCCCGGTGCTTTATAGGCAGCCAGTGCAGAGCCCAAGAGTACAGGTGTCATGTGCTCCCTGCGGCCAGCCCCCATAAGGAGACGGACCGCGGCATTCTTCAGCAGCTTCAGCCTCCAGACCAGCTTCTCGGGCAGCCTCACGTAGAGCGCGTTGTAGTAATCCAACCTCGAGGTGATGAAGGCATGGATGATGGTGGTGAGGTCAGAGTCTGAGAGATACGGCCGAAGCCGCCGGACAAGATGTAACTGCCAAAATGCACTCCCCGCCATGGCCACAACCTGAGATTCCAGGCTGAGCCATGAATAGAGGAGCATACCCAGACTCCACACCTGCGAGACCATGGGAGGCCCAACCCTCCCTACAAGAGGAGAGTCAACCACTCCCAGGCTCCCCAAGCCCTCGCCCACCAACTTCACCTCCATCTTGTCAGGACTCAGCTGCAGATGGCTCAACCTCATCCAAGTCCACACAGCTTACAGGCACTGGGAAAATAAGGAGACTGCATGGCCTGGGTCAATGGAAAAAGAGAGGTAGAGCTGAGTGTCATCAGCATACTGATGACACTGTATGCCCCGAAACCTTCTCACGATCTCCCTGAATGGCTGCATATAGATGTTAAACAAGAGGGGGGACAAACCAGACTGAAAGGGGAGAAGGAAACCAGTGCGGTCCAGGTGTTCCTGGAGCTGCTGTGCCACAGCCCATTCAATAACCTTCCCTAAAAAGGAAAGGTTAGAGACAGGCCGATAACTGGCAGGAGCATCAGCATCAAGAGATGGTTTCTTGAGCAGGGGCCTAACCACAGCCTCCTTCAGGCAGTCAGGCACCCTGCCCTCCCAAAGGGAGGCACTAACATAACCACCCCAGCCAGCAATGACCGTAACGTCTCCTGGTTGGCTTTCACCAACCAGGACGGACAAGGATCTTGTTCGCAAGTGGTGGCATGAACATATCCCAACAAGGACTCCACATCATCAGGTGACACCATATGAAACCAATCCTACAAAACAGGACAGGACGGGGCATCCATAGCCCCAAGATGATCCTCTGCAATAACTGTGGTACCGAAATTGTTTGGATTTGAAGGTACGAAGGGAGGGGTCGAGGAGGATGTGGACAGGGAATCAGTTCCAGGCATGGGGGGCAGCTAAGGAGAAGGAACAAAGGCAGTTAGGAGAGCAGGGGAGGCGTGGGAGGGTGAGAGAGGCGACAGAGTGGGAGCAGAGTTCATGGACTGGAGTACGGAGGAAAATTAGTGCAGGTAGGTAGGGGGGAGCAAGGTTGTAAAGAGATTTATAGGTGAAGACTAGGAGCTTCTGCAGGATTTTTTCCGGAAGGGGAAGCCAGTAAAGAGAGGACAGGAAGGGCTGTATGTGGTCGAAGCGATGGGCAAGGTGGATGACCCTGGCAGCAGAGTTTTGGACGGAGATAAAGGGAGAAAGGTGAGGGTGGGGGAGACCAGGGAGAAGGAGGTTACAGCAATCCAGGCAAAAGATGACCAGGGCATGAACAAGGGTTTTGGAAGAGGAGACCGAGAGAAAAGGGCGAATCTTAGCAATGTTACAGAGGGAGAAGTAACAGGATCTGACAACAGAGTCAATGTAGGGTTTAAAAGAAAGGGGTGAGCCAAAGATGAAGCCTAAGCTATGGGCTTGGGGGACGGTAAGGATGGTGACTTCCCAGCTTCCTGTGGCTTCTGACTGGCCTTATATTCAGGTCAGCAGCCAGGTAGGGCCGCTTTCAGACCTCCCTCCCTCAATGCATATTCTGGCTGTGGGGGAGGCAGAATGCTTAGCCAGGATATGCATGGCGATTGGCTGGTGTGAAATCCCCCCGCGCGGTTTTGCCAGAAGACACATGCAGGGATGCAGAGCTCTATTTCCTGCTCTGCATCCCTGTGTGTATCTGCCAGCAAAGCCACGTGGGGGCTTTCAGACCAGCCTATCCCCACACATATCCTGGCTGCGCATTCCCCCCACCCCCCTCAGCCAGATTATGCACAGGGGGAGAAGGTCTGAAAGTGGCCTAAGAAGCTGGGCACATGGAGCAGGGCTGAGGGTGTGTGTCACCTGACCGGGGTGGTGGAAAGCCATCATTACTAGTCCTGGATCTTGGACAGAGTACCACAGTAGTGTGGAGGTGCCAGATCCCACACTCATGACCTCAAGGGTGCTGGGTCAAGGTCAGGGTCCTTCTCATCAGTTGGAGTTGGTGAAAGCATTCTTGGTCACCACCATGACCTGATGTTCCAGATGCAGCTCAGGATCCAGGATCACCTCAAGACTGTATCTGAGTGACCACGGGAGGCTGTACCCAATCAAGGATGGGTGTCCCAATCCTCCTCAGGGCCAGTCAGCCAACATCACTTCAGTCTTGTCTGGATTCACCTTCAGTTGACTCTCCTGCATCCATTTCCCAATGGCAGCCATGCACTGAATAAGCACTTGTGGAATCCCAAGCATTTGTGGAATCCCAAGCCCTCAGTTTGTGAATAAGGCCTGCTATGAATTACAAAATTTTCTTTTACATTTCAACCTACTCCCGATTAATGGCTTCTTTTTTGAGTTTTTCCTCTGGTGACTTTACCTCTTGTATTGATAGGTGAATGAGTACAATCAACTATGTATTGACGGACACTGACAGCTGGTCAATAGTTAAACATTTTCAAATTTTCAAATTTTTCAGCAGCTGGGGAGCAACCACTTTCTTCTTATACTCCAATGCATAAGGGGTTGTTTAAAAATCAAGGATTAGAATATAAGTCAGTAGATCAGATGGAACCCTATGATAATGTCGTCCCAATAATTTTTAATAAAAGACTGTGTTGGGACCAAGAGCTGGCTAAGATTATTAGCAGTAGGCTAAGAGAGTGCGATATAGACAAGTTGTGGAATCAGATATTATCTTCCAAAGATTTTCAGGAGATCTCAATGTGCTTAGTTACTAAGTCCTTGTCTGATGAAAAGGATCTCCTTTAGGGATGGGTGAACAGATGGCGGTTTGGGTTCGGCCGTTTGGTTCAGCTGCATTCGGTTCGTCGGTTCGGTTCATCCATTCGGTCCGGCTGTGTTTGGTTCGTCCGTTCAGTTCAGCGGTTTGGTTAGTTCACCGGGTTCGGGTTCGGCCATTCGGTTCGGCCGTTCGGTTCGGCTGTTTGGCCGTTCGGTTCGGCCGTTCGGGAAATGTTATGGGTGTTTTTTTTGTTTTTTATGTTTTTTGGTTTTTTATTGGATTTTATGTGGTTTTCTTTTGTTTTTTATTTGTTTTTTTTGTTTTTATATGGATTTTTTAAATTTATTTTTTAAATCTAATATTATATATATCTATCCACACTAAATCTAACTGCTATTAACTATTCTAAATGCTATGAACTAAATGGATTATCTAATAAGTACACAGGCCTACTCCTACAAACACTAAAACTAAATCACTAACGCTATCTCTATCACTAAGCTAGCTCCTACAACTACTATCCCTAATCTATCTATCTATCTCTCTATATCTATATCTCTCTATCTCTCTCTATATGGGATGGGGGGGGAATCACAAACACAAGGTTTCAGTTTAAGGTTTAAGTTTCATTTCAGTACAAAACTGAAATGAAACTTAAAGCAATCTAATAATCCTACTCAACGCCTGCTGTTCAGGAACAGTGACTAGCTCAGAAGGTGTTGGGAAGGGGGGAGGCAGATAGTTTCATTTCTTGCAAGCCTCTCCACCCCTGGTGCCTGGAAGTCTGCTCCTCAGTGACTAGTACTACCCTTCCCTGTCACCTTACAGTGAACCTTTTTTTGCCACCCGAACTCACCCAAAGGCGATCTGAAGTGACCGAACTGTTCGGCCATTTCACCGTTCGGTGTTCTGTTCTGTTCAGTATGTTCGTGTTCAGGTTCGTGTTCACGTTTGGTCGTCCGAACAGGCCGAGTTCGGGCCGAACTCTGAACTTCCGAACTGCGTTCGCCCATCCCTAATCTCCTTGCCCCTAAAATTGCAGGGCAGGGTTAGTTCATCTTGGTTTGACAATGAATGTAGGCAAAGTAAAAGGAAGCTTAGCAGGGAATTGAGGAAGTCCAGGAAATTTAAGAAGTCTACTCAGCTGATTAAATTCCATCTTTTAAGGGGCTAATATAAACAACTTTTGTACCAAAAGAAAAAAGCGTATTATGACAATCAGTGGAGGAGACTTAAATAAGGACAATAGGGCATTTTGGCAGCATGTAGCCAAGGGAACTAATTTATTCCAAGCTAATATTGACTGTAATGTCTTGCCAAGTGACTGGATTAAATATTTCTCTGCCCATTATGCTACCAAATAGTTGTGTTTAATTAGTAGCAATATGATGAATGTGGAAACATCTGCATCCTTGTACTGCAAAATGGAGGAGATTGTAGTTAGATTGGTACTACAACACAAGATAATAAAGCACCTGGACCGGATGGGTTTTCAGCAGAAGTTTATTAATCTAATCTCCACTGGTGGGTACCCATCCTGAGAAAATGGTTCAATATTATATTATAGACTGGCCAATTTCCTGACCAGTGGAAAGGACACACGATTATCCCAGGCTATAAAAAGGGTAGCAAGGACCTGCCCAAATTTTATTGACCTATTCGCTTATTGAATATTTCCTGTAAAAAGTCTGGCCGGCACCTTCTCCAACATCTCAAAAGCTGGGTAGAGGGTGGGAATTCTCTTTTGGAAGCCCAGACAGGATTTAGGAACTATTATGCTACCATAGACCATTTATTTTCCTTTCAATACATTCATCATAAATATATTAAAGTAATTAACCATCCATCATCATCATAAAGGTGTGCTATATGTTGTTTATATTGACCTAAAAGCTGCATTCGATACAATAGATAAAGGTCTTTTGTTTGACTTTTGTGGATGAAGCTACATAAATTGGGGTTAGATGAAGCTACATAAATTGTCATGTGCTCCACAAACTGATTATCACTGATCACCAGGATACTTGGGCGTACATTCGATATGGTACCTGTGGGGAACTGACTGACAATTTTTTTATACGAAGTAGGAATGTGCCAGGGTTGTGTCCTGACTCCAATTTTGTTTAACCTATACGTGAACAATATTATAAGTGGTATGAACAGTCCCAACTTCCATCCCCCAAAATTATTGAATACTCCTGTTTGGAGTCTTGATGTTTGCAGATGATGCTTGAATTATTGCAAGGACTCCAGTAGGGCTCCAAAGAGCCTTGTCTAGGTTTTCATAACTTTGTACTAAGGACAATTTGGTTATCAACCACAGCAAGACAAAAATTGCATATTTGGGTTCAACTAGGCAATTTCC
>QEPC01012309.1:235967-257718 GCA_003113815.1 Sphenodon punctatus
GTTGAAGTTTTGGACCTACCATGAGACAGTGTCCTACCTGCCAGAGCAGACCCGAAGATCCCAGAGTTTAGACCAGAGTCTCTCTTTAAGCTTCTTGCGATTGACTCATCATCGCAGCCCTAAATTACTGTTATTACTATTACAGCATTTTTAGCCCACCCCTCCTGCTCCAGTCAGCTTGGGGTGGCTTACAACGTAATAAACAAACATAAAAAGCTAAAAGTAACACCATTAAAACGAATTAAAACACATTATCAGGCTTTTATGCCCTTCCTCAGAGGATGGCACACCTTTCCTTTTATGACCAAATTGCATCTCTCTGGGACCATCTCCTTATTCATGAGTGACATGTGGAAAGTCCCTGGCATTCCTCCTTGTTTTCAACACATCATCACAAACCTCTCACTCTTATTTATTATCCATCAGTAACCCCATGTATGGCAAAGTATGCAGGGCCTGATAATTGCTAGCTTGCTGATTCATGAAGCTGGTCGAAAGCTAATCTCTATTCTAACACTACAATTGTCAGTGGTGAGGTTCAGGGCTGGTGATGCCTGCTGGGGCCTACAGCTTCCCTCCTTGTCAGCAGTACTAAGATGTGTAATACTATTAGGATCATTTTATTCATATTATTTAAAGGAATTATCTTTGTAGTAAATTTAAATCTCTAGCCGATCATGAGCGTGCACCCTCTGCATGCTGGACAGAATGAAGTCTTCTGTTTAAGCATAGAAAAGGAATGGCATAAACATTGTCTTTGTGGATTGCCTCACATTAACCATGCCACTTATTGAGGCATAGTCAGGTTTCCAATTTCAGAAGGATAGATTTGGTCCCCTGCTAATTAACTGTTTGTTCTCTTCAGCCCAGGAGGATTACAGTCCTTCAGTGGGGTCAGCCACTTGAAGTTCCTCTCCATCACCAGGGTGCCAGTTGGTTCTTCAGATCTGTGGCCAGGCTCTGGCTCCTTTCTTTCCAGGCTGGGAAGTGGCTCAGCAAGAGTGGCCTCCTCATGCTGTGAAGGGAAATCTCTGTGCCTGAGCAAGGGTCACCTCTTTGTGTTCAACCCCATTCTTTCTTCAGCTAGAATGTTGTCCTCCTCCTCTTGTGATGCTAGTGAGTCCCTCTCTACCTCTGCAAGGATTTTTGATAGACCCCACCCCACCCCACCCCCAGCCTTATTCCTCCAGGGTTGACTCTCACTGCCTGTTGATTGGCTTTTCTTCTCAACCCTTCCCATGAGTTCCACGTGCTCCATTCACAAAGGGTGGAGCAGGAATAGACTGGACAGAAGGTCTGGGGGAACAATTGCCCCCTGTACCCTATTCTCCTCTGACCTCTCTTTATCTGTCAGCAGTGATCGCAATGCAACTGCGCAGGGCTAAGCACAGGAGCCTGGTGAGGCAGCTTTGGGACACTAGTCAGGCAGCTAGGTCAGCTTCTAATGTTAGTCCTTCCATCGCTCAGCCTGGAATCCAGCAACCTCAGATCCATGAACTTTTTCAAGCAAGTGCACCCCTCTTTCAAGTCAGATCTGGAAGAATTTATTGTTTCCATGTAAAAACACTTTCAGAAATTGTTTATGTTGAATAAACTAGTTATGTGTATAAAAATAGTCTGGAAGACACTCCCCTCCTTCCGCCCTCGCTACCCTTTTACTATCCAGATGTTAGTGAAGACAGTTATTTTCATTTTGATGCCATCAGGGTGGCACAGTAGCCCCAGTTAAAGAGTTGATTAGAATGAAGGGAGGCTTTTCTCATAAACACTGCACTACTCTCTGCTTCATATTTTCCTGGGTAAGGACTGCAGGACTTAAGCCCTTTGGGAAAGAGAAAGGAATATCTCCTGATTGGAACATCCAATGAATATGGATATAAAACCATTAACAGGCTACATGAAATATGCAATGCTCTTCTGCAGATAAAATAGTTACTATATTTATCCACATTCTCTGGTGCCTTAAAATCTCCTGGTTAACTCAATGCTTTTAAAAGGTGTCAGACTGACACACAAGGATATGAAAACTTCTGTTTGCCCACTGGAATGGTCTAGGACAAGTGACAGGGGCTTGCCTTCCTTCCTTAATATTTACCATAGTTTGTCACTGATGTAACGCCATTGACTTCATTGGGTTACTCCTGATTTGAAACAATATAATTTGAAATGAGTAAAAGCAAAATTGGGCTTTTTCTGGAATATGAGCGGCCTCCATGTTGTTGCACCAAGCATGAATTCAAGGCCACTTCTGTGGGAGAGACGATAGTCTAGACTTCATGTCCATTCTTGTCAAAGGGTGAGATTTCATGAATTAGATAAGCTGTTTCTCATGAGCACTTATTTAAATCTCTGCCGAGACTCATTTAGTACTGTAGTCCTCATAAGGTGTTAATAAATGACGTGACTCTGCCCACTATAGCCTGCCTGGACCACGCCTTAGTCGTGCATCAATTAGAGGGCTGCCAGATGCGGACCCACTATAGCCCTCAACCAGGTAGGCAACTGTCCAGGAATTGTGGGCCTGGAAGTGGGTCATAGTGGGCAAGTACATTTGTTTGCACCACGATTCCAGCCATTGGGTGTGTGGGCAGCCAACCTCATGTCTCTTCCGCCTCTTCTCCATTCGTGGCCAAGTTGATCTGTGGGGATTAGGGATGTGTACTAGGGCCCCATGTCATTTTTTGTTATCATTTTCATTGTTCAAATGTGTTGCTTTTGTTAATAATGAAATGTCATTTTTTGTTATTGTTATCGGTACCAATTTCAAACGAAGTTTTTGTTTTTGGTATTGTTATTGGTATTGGTATACATACAATTTCTAGTTTTATTTATATAATATATACATACAGAATCTAAGCTAAACCTAACCTAGGTATAATACAAAATACGGGGAAGGGAAAAGGAAAACTCAGAGGTATATCCACTATCTCTAATCTATTATCTAATATATATATATATATATATAATNCACAAACCTCCACCCATGGGGCCTCCTCCAGTTTCCCAGAGGGCTCCTTGGGTGGAGGTGGGTGTTGCGCAGGAGCATGCATGCACCCCCATCCATCCCGCTCAGAGTTTATTTATTTATTTATTTATAAATACATTTATTTGCCACCCCTTCCTGCTACAAGCATCTTGGGGCATCTAATAACACGTTAAAAGATCCAATAAAGCAATTTAAATTAATTAAAAACAACAATTTAAACCCCACCTTAAAAAACTCTACTCTAACCCAACCCACTCATCCATCTCCCTCATCAAAGGCCTAGAGGAACAGCCAGGTCTCAGAAAGAGGGGAGGTCAGCAGACAGGCAGACCTCCAAGAGGAGGGAGTTCCACAGCTGTGGTACAGTCACAGAGAATGCTCTCCTCATGGTCGACACGCGGGAAACCCGGGGGACCTCAAGGAGGGTGCCCCCAGCCAACCGCAGAGGCCAATCTAGGATCCAGAAGGTGAGGTGGTCCTGCAGGTAAGTGGAGTCCAAGCCATGTAGGGCTTTAAAAGGTCAAAACCAACACCTTGAATTGCGCCTGGAAGATTATTGGCAGCTAGTGCAGAGAGTGAAGCACTAGAGTAATATGCTCACGTCGGCCTGTCCCCCTCAGGAGATGAGCCACCATATTCTGCACCAGATGCAGTCTCCAGACCATCACTAAGGGTAGCCCCATGAAGAACGCTTTACTATAGTCCAAACTCAAGGTAATAAAAGCATGGATGATTGTGGCTAGATCCAAGTCCGAGACATACGTACGGCTGAAGTCGACATACCAGATGCAATTGGAAAAATGCACCCTTTGCCACAGCCATCACCTGGGCATCCAGGGGAGCTGTGGATCCAGGAGCACCCCCAGACTATGAACCTGGGATACCAGGAGAGGATGGACCCCATCAATGATGAGGGCCATCACTCCCCCGACTTTCCCCATAACTATCATCTCCATCTTGTTGGGATTTAACTTCAAGAGACTCACACTTATCCAGTCCCCCACAGCTGACAAACGCCAGGTAAGTATCAAGACTGCCAGAGCTGGGTCAGATGAAAAAGAGAGAGAGAGAGCTATGTGTCATCAACATATTGATGCTACCTTACACCAAACTCTCTGACAACCTCCCCCAAAGGCTGCATATACACATTGAACAGGAGAGAGGACAAGATGAAACCCTGCGGAACTCCACACATGAGGCCCTGGGGAGAAGATGAATAATGAACAATGAACACTGAGTGAACACCCATCCCCCAATGGTCATTTACACGGATACACCCCACCCACCCCCATGCACACCCGCCCGAACACTGAGCAGGGAGGGAGCATCTGCCTGTACCTATATATGTGTATGTACAGGCAGGACAGGCAGGGGAAGGAAAAGGGTCAAATGTAAGGGTAAGAAATAAGAATTAGAAAGGTAAGGTGGTAGGAATATATATGGGAGGATTTTTAGTGCAAGCACCAGCAGATTCTGCAAATGGACCCTGACAGAACAATAGCTAACATTGAACCAGAGTCAAGCAGCCCAGTTCTGGAGTATAAAGGGTTGCAGTGCGCTCCCTGTGGTCTGCCCCCTAGTCGTGTGCCCCACTGGCTTCCAGACTCATGGCCGGTGGGGTAGGGAAACCCCCTTGTTCTCCGGAGTCTCCCTGAGAGAGGCCGGCACACCACCCAACCCTCCTGATGGGAGAGCCTCCACAGACCAAAGCCCAAGCCTACCCTCCCCTGCCCTCCTCTCTCTTTACAGGGTAATAGGCCTTAGGGGGAAACTGCTGCATTACATCAGGGGTTCTGCCACCATTCCCACCCCCAGTTAGGAGATAGCGGGTACTTCCCTTGCTCTGTCCCTGTCATCTCCAGTCCTGCCTCCTCACTTGCTGCTGCAGCTACCTTTTCTAACCAGGGCTTCCGGGTTCTTCTGCTGCGTGCACATCTCGCCTGGGGCCCAATGACGTCAGTGCCGTCTGGGCTATCGGCTCCTTCCTCCAAGCACCCAGCATCAGTGTTACCACAGGAGGGCATCCCCCGAGCCCCTCGTCCTCCAAGATATTGTCCGGGAGCCAGGGGGGCGGCTAGGCCGGCATGTGCCTCCACGGTCCGGGGCGTCTGGTCGGCGGGCAGGTCCGGGATCCAGGGGTTCTGGCCGGTGGGTGCGTCACACTCCTGCAGAGCTCCCCTGATTGGTTCTGGGAGGCAGGAGGCATTGAGCAATCACAGGGTGCCATTCAACTGCCTGGGAGCTGCTTGTGCTGCTCATTGGCCAGCTATTACATCTATCAGGTCCTTCCCCTCCCTCCCATGACAGACCCAGTTCAAGAGTTTAACACTGTTTCTGGCTCCAAGATGTCTGCTCCCTCTTCCCCTTGCCACATTTCCCTCCAAAAAGCACCTGCCAGGCTGCTAGGCAATAACAAAATCAATAATGACTTTCGTTATCATTATTGATTTTGTTATTATTGTTGTCATTTTCGTTATTGCAATAACAATAAAAATAATAACACATTTTGTTTTTGTTATTAATATAATGAAAATGGCATGCACCTGACCCAGTCCGGGGTGGCTCCTGCACTTATATTAACACCCATAGTTTTGTGATCTGGATTCCACAGAGATCAAAGAACAGGAGTCGGATGGTAAAAAACTATTGACTGAAGCCAAAATTTAATGGTTGCCTTTAAATCAAATACTGGCACCTACTAGCTAGCTAGGCCATGATCTATAATGGGTAGTCCTATAGTTGGCATGTGTGCAGCAGTGAATTGTGCCCTGCAAACGTAGGCTGAATTCAGACTTCCTGAATATGAGCCATGGACCCTAGCAGCAGAACCATGGCTTTCCCATGGGTTTACCACAGGGTGATATTTTTGGTGACGTTTGAACAGATTTGCTAAACTGTAGCACTGAGTGCTGTGGTAACAGCACCATTGAAAATATGGATTGCTTTAGTGTTACAACATCCAAAAGCAACTTTGGTGGTGGGATGTCTTGGCAAATTGTTCCTCAAGATTCCTGGATTTGAAATTGCATCCTTTCTCAGCACACATGATCACAGGATTAAGCCATTCATTAACATCATGCGCTCATATTTTACACATAGTATATTCTCAAAACCAGCAAATTGATAAAACAGGAAAAGAGACATGGCTATTTTATTTCAAATCTGCCTAATACATGCCCACTTCAGGGAAAGAAATGTGTCCAAAGTGTGGGGCTGGGATCAGTCAATGCCAAAAGTAATGAGCTCCAGATGTTGTGTGAACCCTCTAGATATGTAAGGGAAAGCAGATGGTGAAGTTCATTGCAATCTGTATTATGAGGAAAATATAATATTTTTTAATGGATTGAACAACTCAGGAGTTTAAAAAAAATCTTAATAAGCGGATAAATCACATGCTTGGATAGCCTGTCACCAGAGGCTTTAAATATTATTAGACCTCCCCTTAAGAAGCAGCAGAGCAGTTGTTGGAAACCTGTTGATGATCCCTGAAGAAACTGCAAGCACAATTTAAAGTTGGCCACATGCGTTAAGAATCATTGGAGCCTGAAAGAAGACCCAACTTGCAAGATGCACTTATACATAATTTTCTTGCCTGGGGGACTCTTTGACTCCATCCTCCTGGTTCTTCCCGCTGCCTCTGACACTATTCCATCTGTGCCATCTGCTGTGGTCCAGTTAACACTGTGCTGCTGATGGGTTTTTGGTGGTGGGGAAGGAGGTTGTACTCTAAAGGCAGATAAGTGTAATTTTTCTTACTTGATTCTAAGGCCATTCCGAGGGCTATTCGCATCGGAATGGACTTCTTTTTTTAAATCTGCAATAAAAAACCATTTTTCACTGTATTGTCTGTTAGTGAATTGTACTGCTGGTGGCTAATGGATACCATGAACAGGCTAAACCTCAGGATTGTTCAGGATTGCCACACTGTGGGGAACAGGATTAATCAAATTAAAACCATTGCTATTTTTTTTTTTTTATCCTCTTGAATCAAAATCTCTCTCCTGTCTCCCCCTTTGCACTATAGATGGAGCTATGCCAGAAGTCATGTCCAGCTGGAGGAAATTAATTTCTCCACCGTTATTCCATGTGAGCTACAACTTCTTTCTGAAATAATGTATCATTAATAATAATAATTTTAAAAAAACCATTGGAACTGCTTTGCTGTCTGGTTTGGGTCAGGAGAGACATAGGGATGAGGACAGCCCTGACCACTCCCCTTTTGGTCACATTCCCAAGACCACCCTACAGCACAGGCTCCCTGACCCTCCAACCCCTGCCCCTCAAAATGTTGTTTGCTTCCTGGAGACACGTATTTCTCTCTCCTGCTTATGTCTCACTTTCTGTCCCCTTCTACCACAACCGATAACTCCCCCTTCCAGGGAATCCAATGTGGAAGGGTGCGTGGAGAAATGGGAAGGAATAGAGAATGTGTATCTTGGGCATTGAAAGGCAGGTTTTATTTATTTATTTATTTATTTATTTATTTATGTAAAGTTATACCCCACCCTTCCCGAAAAGGCAGCTTACAAAATAAGAATTGATAAAATACATAACATATACATAAAAAAATGCATAATACATGTATTGATAAACTACATAAAAATAAATAAAATATAAAATTCCCCTAGAAACTTCCCTCTCCCTTCCCCCCCCTCTCCCCGAATTCCCACCAGACCCTTATTCCTGCCAGCCAAATGCTGTAGTCTTACACTGCCTTCAGAAGATACTCAAGTTCTGGCTTAAACAAATCTCCAAGGGAAGCGAGTCCCACAAAAGGTTGCCTCTGGCTTGGACCATTGTGGAATGAGGATGTTGGTGTGCAAATCAGATCTGGATTGAACCTTCTCCAAAATTCAGTTAAGACCTAACTCTAGCTTCTGTTATTGGAACAATCCTGACTCTAAAATAATTGTTCCTGCTTAAATGAACATGCTAGGCCAATTCTGGCCCTCAGGCAAACTTGCTAATCTTAGACTCACTGTACCAGGGACAATAAACAAGGCAGAAATATAATTATTATATATGAAATCTGAAATTCTGAACCTTGCATTTAGTATTATGACCTCTCAGACACGTACATGCCAGACATTGCGACGCACCGAAAGGAGACAGGACACAAAGTGTTGGGTTTTAAACGGCCGCACTCTTTATTAAAACCAGATTAGGTAATTGCGATTAGGTGGGGGAAATCGCCTAGCATTATATGGGGCCAGTACTGAAGTGTGTCCTAAACCAAACATGCAACTCAGGGGGTGGTTTCGATGTACCCTCGATTACCACCCTTTTAACCAACACAACGTCTCCCCTCCGCCTCTGCACTTGCCGCGCATGACGGGCACCAAGCCTCCTTCCGGAGTTGAATAAGGAGGAGTGGGCCTGCAGGTGGGGGACCATACCTGTCCCTACCGCCCCTTGCTGACCCCCCTCCCAGGGATTCCACCCCACCGGTTGCCATACCCTTGCTATTCCGGTGGGTGTGGCCTCCCCATCTCTTAAGGAGATGCCTTGCAATTTATCAACTACTAACCTATGCTTTAACGCTCAGCACTGGACCACTGCCACTAAGGGATCGCCGGGACTCCCCGGACTATCCCAACCCCCACCCCTGTACCTACTTACTGATCTAACCTAAAAACTCTAACACCCAAACTAAGTTATCTTTCGGAGGCTTCAGGTAGAGGTCATTTCCCTTAGCTGACAAATGGACTCCATCCTGGCAGAAAAGGTCCGGACATTTATGGGACATGGCATGACTCAAGTTCCTCTCACCTCCCACATTCACCAACCACTGCCCCACATCTCTATTAATGTTCCTCCTTGCCTTGTCTATTCTCCTGGGGTGCACCCTCTTTCCCCATGAAATTCATTTGACCAGGTCAGTCCATATAAGGAGAGCGGCTGGGAAAAGCTGTTTCACCTCCCAGATGTCCCTTTTTATCATTCTAATAAACTCCACACTTTTAAGCTGGGGCAGGTCATTTTCCCCAAGATGCAATACAAGGACATATGGGGAATTCCCCCTATGAAACCTCTTAAGTGTTGGCAACAGGTGGTGCCACCTCATGCCACCCCAACCATTCCAATGAATCTCTGCTTGTGCTGACAGGCCAAGCTGCATCCCCCAACTGGTCTGACTGGCTGCCTTGCCCGCCCAGTGCACCAGGCTGTGGCCCACGATCCATATCTGCCGCCAGGGCCCTGGTGGAGAAACGGGCAGGGGGGGATTAAGTTAGGACTGGCCATGCTGCGGAGGCCGACGGATGTACAACCGGAACACACCTGACATCCGACGGCCTACTGATTGTATCTCCCTGTCTGACAGCCCTGTCTCAGCTGCAAAGCTGGCTGCCCCTATTCGGAAGGAGTGGGTTCTGAACTGATCTCCTGGAAGGCCTAGCTCCCCCAAAGCCACCTGCATGATCGATGTAAATTGATATCTAGTGAGTGGCTGCCCTTTTACATGTCTGAAGAGGGGGTCGGGGACATGCAGTCATCTAGCCATGTACTCTTCAACTGCGTGTACTGGGCAGAGCTCTACCCCCCTTCCCCGCCCTGTTAAGCTGCACCACTTGCCCCCTACCCCTCTGGTCAGTTTTTTGAGCGGCGGATCCATATCACCATCCAGGCAGCCCAAATGTTCACACTGCTGATGTCAAACACCCTATCTGTGTTATCCCTGGCCAACTCAGATATGAGTCCACTCAGCCGGAAGGCTCAGAAGAAAGCTAATTTAAAGGCTGCACTAAACAGAGAAACCTCATAGTCATCATAACAGATACAGGGAAAAACACTGCACAAGTCAATAAGGATGCCAAGGGTGATGGACGCCCTCTAGTTCGGGGGGTGTCCCCACTCCCTGGCCCAACTCTCCAATAGATGCCTAGCAAAGAATCCCCTCTCGGGGGGAGGATGGCTGGCCATATTACTTATAAAGGCCAATGCCACCAATTTTCCCACTATTGTGCCAGGAGCCGCACCATTCCACCTTAGCTGGAGGGCAAACTGGAGCATATGCACCTCGGGGATAGGATATCTGGTATCCCACCTGCCGGAACTCTTGAAATTGCCAAAACGCCCTGTCATATGCCGCCCTTGTTTGCGGGGCCAGCAATCGCTGAACGATGGAGAAGAGCTTTAGGACCCAAGGGTCCACACCGATGGAGGCAGGGATTCGGGGTCCACCCTGGCTCAAGGGGCCTTCAGGCATAAACGCTCCATCTGGAAGCGAGAGAGGGCATCGGCAACACTGTTGTCAATCCCGGGCACGTGCTTGGCCCAGAAGAGTATATTGATTTTTAGACAAGTGAGTACCAATGCCCTAATCAGCTTCATTACTCTCGGTGAATGAGAGGACAGCGTGTTTATGATGTGAACAACCACTAGGTTATTGCACCAAAACAGCACTGATCGGTTTGTCAACTCCCGCGACCAGAGGTGGACGGTCAATACGATTGGGAAAAGCTCCAAGAAGGTCAGGTTTTGGTGACCCCTGTTTCGCACCACTCCCTAGGCCACCTTGCCGCTGCCCATCTATCCCTAAAGACTACTCTGAACCCAAAACTGCCCGCTGCATCAGAATGGACCTGCAGCTCAGCCTCCAGCAGGAGCTGCTCTCACCAGAAATGGACACCGTTGAAGCCTGCCAGGAATGATGCCCAGGTCTTCAAGTCCACCTTCATTTCTTTAGTGATTCTAATGTGGTGTGGTGGGGGAGGGTTGCCACCCAGCTTGGCATAGAGGAGGGACAAGAATGCCCGCCCCGGTGCCACAACCCTGCAGGTGAAGTTAAGGCTCCAAATTAATGATTGGAGCATCTGGGCCATTACTTTAGCTGCTCAGACGCACTCCTCAACCTTGCCCCTATGGGCTATCACCTTGTCCATGGGTAGGCGAGACACGGCTGTGACTGTGTCCAGCTCTATGCCAAGGTATGTCAAGCTCGTAGCTGGCCCTTTGGTCTTTTCATGAGCCAGGGGGATTCCCAATTCCTCTGCCGTGATTTGAAAGGAACACATCAGCTCAAGACACTCACACGTCTCCACCCAACAGATAAAGAGGAAGTCGTCCAAGTATTTTGTGACTTCTCCCACATCGACTCGCTGCCGCACAATCCACTCGATAAGGGTGCTGAACCTCTTGAAGACTGAGCAAGAGATGGAGCACCTCATCGGCATGGCCTTATTGTAGTAATAACACCCCTGGAAATGAAAGCCCAGGAGCGGAAAACTGTCTGGGTGGACTGGGAGCAACCAAAAAGCTGACTTGACATCACATTTGGCCAACATAGCTCTGGGCCCACAACGTTTGACCAGTGCGAGGGCCGAGTTGAACGAAGTGTACTGAACTCAAGCCAGTTCCCTTGGTATGGAGTCGTTAATCAAGCCCACCCACCCACCCTGTGGGTGAGACATCAGCCGGAACTCGCCCGGGACCTTCTTTGGTACCACCCCCAGCGGAGAGATAACCATGTTGGAAAAAGGAGGGGAAGGGAATGGACCAGCCCCCCGGCCCTCTGCTTGATCCCTATCAGTTTTTTCCTGGACCACCGCTTCCTTTCCCACCACCGATCTTAAATTTGGGGAAAATTTTTCCTGCCGCACATTCCCTGCTGGAATCCTAAAACCCTGTCTAAAACCTTGGATGATGTATGCCACTTCCTCCCAGTCAGGGTGTCCCCAGAGGACTGCCTCAAGCCTATCTGCCCTCACTGGCATGGGGGCCCGTGTTAGGGCCGCCATTGTCCGCCCCTCCTAATCCACCCTTCCCCAGCCCCTTGTGGGATTGTTTTCCTTTTGTTCCCCCTCTACCTCGGGGGCACGCTGAGGCCGGGTAAAAAACGGAACAGTTGGGGCAGTTGTGCCGAAACCTACACACGGAACAAGAACACTGCCCTGTCTGACTGTACTCCCAACATTGTGCCACAGTATTTGACGTCGCCTTTCTACCCTCACCTTGAAAGGACTCAGTCGCCGATGAAGCACCCCCTTTTGCCAGCAAGTGCCCACTATCCAACCGCGAGACATTGCCTGAGCCGCTCATGCAATTTAACCATAGGTCATTCGCATGCAGGTCCCAGCGTAGTCCTGGGGTGTAGACAGCCCTATGCCGAAACGCCTCGTCCTACCTGAGCCAGGCCCTTGCCAGGCCTGCCTCATATGCACAATGGACAATATAAGCATATTTAAGTAGATCAGCAGCGCACCCAGGGTATGCCTGAATCAGCACCCCCTGATAAATAGAGAAAGCAGCGGTCCAAATTGCCCAGTTCCTCTCCGCCTTCAGGCGCTTAAACTGCTCCTTCTCCTTTTTGTCCTCCTGGTCCGCGGGATCCACTATGGGATCACTAAACAGGAGGGCAAAGATATCAATATACTCACTCCTCCATATTCGCTCCCATATTTGCTCAACCCTTGGACCTCTGCTTGTGGAGCCCTCTGCTGTTCCAACATTTATTCGCCCGTTCGATGGCCTCGACTCGAACCTCTGGCGGAGGTCACCTCCCTCCTCTCTTTGCGACTCTGACTGGGCATCCCTTCGCCACACCTGCATTCTCATGTGTAGGGAGGGGGCTTCCAGACCTCCCCTTTCACCCACAACTGCCACCCCTTGGGGGCAAACCAAACCTGGCTGTTCCTGTTGCCTCTGAGGGGTGGGAGGAACTCCGTCCCTCCCATCCCTGGTTCTTCTCCCCCCCACCGGTGCAGTCTGATTTTCATCCCCCTTCCCGCACCGCTGCATGTTCGTGGAGGCAGGGGTCTTCTTCTTCCTGACCTTTCCCATCTTGCCAGTGCAGGCTGTAGGGGATAGAGTGCCGCAGCTCACCGAATGTGCTGCTTTGCTGCTCACAGCTCCACTCCAGCCTGCAACTACGGCTGGAGCCCAGGATCTTCACGGAGGTGGGCTCCACCCCCTTGGAACAACCTACGTGGGTTGCCTAGTCAATCACCACCGCCGGGGTGCCATGGCAACCCTGGTGGGGTTCTTCTCACTTTCCGCACTCTGAGTGCGACCGCTTGGGAGAGCCCGCAACTCACAGCACTGTGCACTCTCCCGGGTTGTCCTGTCCCCTGCTCGAGTTGGGTGCGGCAAAGAACCTGACACCCGCCACCCCGTGTGGAGGGTGGGTGAGTGGAGGCAATTTTTTGTGTCTCTGTCAGGGTCCGACCCCGGTGGCCTGGACCCTCAAGCAGCCAGGAGAGCGCAGCATGGCCCCACCCCTCCCAGGCACATGGGAGGCCTGGGGGCGAGCAGCGCCACAGCACTTGAACAGGGGGGTGGGGCTTAGAGCTTCAGGGATTGGGGGATGCCACGCCGCTCGCTCCCCCAGTTGCCCAGCAACCAGGTGCACAGCTGCAATGCAGGGTGCGCCTTGCAGGGTGTGGCGTTGCGGGATGCAGGGACCGCCCCAACGCAGGGACTGGAATCAGCAACACCTGAGGGGCTTAGAGCAGATACATAAAGAGGCTGGTGGGATAGCTACTCCCTGCTGGTAATCGTTGAGAGAGACTTCCCCCCCTTGCTTATTGAGAGTTGCTGTATATTCTAGTGTGTTGTTGTACCCTTGTGTTTAGTGTGTGTCCCTGAGAGAGTTTTTGTGTGTTGTACCCTTGTTGTTAATACAAATCCTGAGAGTGTTGGTGTGTGTTGTAACCTTGTCTTTAAAGTGTGTGTCTGCGAGCGTGCTTGGGTGTAAAAGATGCAGAGGGCGAGTGTGGGCATGTGCGAGTGTGGGCTCCCCTTCCCCCTCCTTCCCCAGTGACTTGCAACTCCCAGCCCAAGACTGAGACAGTGGTACGAGTGGGCTCCCTGGTGACCTGACACAACAACCCACACCCCTGGAACCAGGATCCCTTCACGAGCATACCTATCCTTGGTTCCCCTTGGTGGTGGCCCCGGATCATGCGTGAGTATTGTCTGCATTGCTTGCCCTCCTGTGCCTTGTGTTGTACCCCCCTTTCCCTTGCGGGATCCCTGTCCTCTCCGTCCTGTGATGATCTGGGTTCCTCTCGTTCTAAGAGAAATCACCCACACAAGATGCTGAGGGCTATTTACTCTTGTGTTGGGTGCTTCCATCTAGGAGCAGGACAGGAGTATCCTTTTCCCTGGAAGGGCATACCCCAGGCCCTTCTTCCATCCCCACCCAAACCTAACAGTCTCCTAAGCAGTCCATAACAGTGCGTTGTTTCCATATTTTTGAACAGCATTATTATGGATTTACAGGGCTTGATTCTCCTGTCATCCCGTATCTGTATTGGTCTCAGTGGTGTTATTTGGTTGTCCTTTTTGAGGTCTGATATCAGTTCAATAATTATAGTTGTTTAATTATATAGTCTTACCATAACTGGTGCTAGATGCCCTAACAACACATAAAAGTGTCCCTAGAGCTCTCTTGCAGTTTAATGTATACATACTACGCATTTCCTTATGACCAGACTGATTCTTCAAGATTGATGTTCACTTCAGTTACTGCTTAGCCAGCACAATCTCTTCCAGCTGCAGGCTCTCATTTGGTAGCTAAGCACAGGACATGTGGCATTCTACTGCTATATTTAGTGGTAACAGCACTAAAGTTGCCTACTGACTGAAAAATAAGATTCTTTGTTTGAATTGTTTTCTCATTTACACCAAAGTATAGTGAGTGAAGACAGAATTTGTCCCAGTGGGCTGGATTTCCTTCCCATACTGTTTACTCTCTATTGTAAATCTAGAGGTTTTAATGCCATTGCTTAAACAGCCCTTGCTTGCACCAGATTCTGATCTTACACCAATGTAAACTAGGAGTATCATCAAAAAAGTCAATAAGAGAAAGGTAAAGTTGGTGTTCACTCCATTAACTTTAGAGATAAAACAAATGCTTTGTAAAGAGCTTTGGCTCAGTCCACACACGTTTCTATCTTAATAAAAAAGCACAAATGTCATCTGGCTCTACGAGAAGATACACAGAAATGTGAGAAAAACAGAGTTGCCAAATACAGGTTGCTTAGTGCAGTCTCTAAATCTGGAAAAGATTATACATTATTTTTTAAAAATTAAACAATTAAAAAATGGGCTTTTGTGCATTCCAAGTA
Organism: Sphenodon punctatus; assembly: GCA_003113815.1. Lineage (NCBI taxonomy): Eukaryota > Metazoa > Chordata > Lepidosauria > Sphenodontia > Sphenodontidae > Sphenodon > Sphenodon punctatus. The sequence continues at coordinate 251,022 of QEPC01012309.1, forward strand.
AGTGAGCTAGAGAAATCTTGTCACTCTATAGAGAATGGTTTCAACTGAAGCATCACATTCTTTGCTCCTCCTCCCATGTAAAAATAAATAATTGCTCTGGCATTTGTGGGTACCCGTTTTCTAGTGCAACTCCTACAAAATTCCAGTGTGACAAAGATAAGGGTAAGATAACACAATGGAGATAATGGTCACACATTCTGTTACTTGGGATAGAACACAGTGAAAAGAATTTTGCTTCATGCCTAATTGACCCTGTCCAGAATTCATGTTTTTACAGATGATTAAAGCAAGAGACAGTGCCTTGTGTGACATGAAATCATCTGCAAACTTAAAAACATGGGGTGATTTCAGACATTACGCGGTCCTGATTCACCATAGTAGATTCCCGCAAGGGTGAACAGATTAACCACCCCCCGTGGTCAAGGAAAGCCCTGAACAGACATGACGGGACCGGGACCATGGCAGGGAATCGGACCACCAGACCATGGCCCGGGGCAGTGCAACAGACATTACGCCGATCCCGGGCCGGGCCGTGGTCAAAGCACCCGGAAGGCGCTGGGGCGGCTCGTCCTGGCTGCTGTCGTGTGCCCTTTAAATCTCCCTCCCCAGTCTGTGTTGTTGCTGGTTGCCTGGCAGCGACGCTGCGTGCTTTGTCCCCGACTGGGAATCATTGTCTTTGGTTGCCGTTCAGACATTACTTTTTTTTGTTTCCCATTGGGAATCTCTTTGACCACGCTTTTGGAGATGGTCCGGGCCGGAGCTCCGGAAGCATGGTTGATTTTGACCCCATGTGGGTATTGACTGTGGTGAACATCTGGCAGTCGCCGAACAGTGATGCAGGGCGCTTTGGCCCTGCCGTGGAATTGACTGTGGTTCACTGTGGTTGAGCGTGATCTCGTAATATCTGAAATCACCCATGGTAGATTATTACATCCAACTGCTCTGTGAGGAGAACTAGTATAAAATATGGCTCCGCCAGCACTGAGCCACCTTACCTCTTCTAAGGAACCTGACTATTGCTGTAAGGAATACATGAATTATCATTACTGTACACTGTTTAAATGTGAGTTAATCTCCAGTGGTAGACAGCAAAGTGATGGACAAGAAATCAAACCTGCTTGCTTCACTAATAATATCCAAAGGAAATGTTCTGGAACAGGAACAGAGTCACACATTGATATGTGCTTAAAAGGTTATCTGCAGAACAACAATAAGAGTTCTGCTCTTGTAGAGACAGTCCTTTCCCCAATGAAGCTTATTTGAAATTTCCATTGACTTTAATCAGTGGGTTCAAGTCTTCTAATATCGTGAAGCTCCAGTTGCAGCTCCATTTGTTAAGGCAAGTACACTCTTCCATTATATGGAGGAATATTTTGATGTCCAGTACAATAGGGAATAGAGATGGTTTGAATTTCCATTAGTATGCTAGTTGTTTTGAGGTAGTAAAGATTTGGGAAGATCAGATGACTGAGGGTATTTTCAGACGTTATGAGATCACTGTCAACCACAGACAATCCCCCATGGTGGTGGATGGTCCCGTAACGTCTCATTGCTCGCCACCAGATGTTCACCATGGTGAACCACCGGCGGTGAGCAAAATAACCATGCTTTCGAGGATGGTCTGGGCACCATCCCCAAAAGTGTGGTTAATTGAACAACGGGTTGGAATCAACGGACGGTAACATCTATTACCGCCACCGATTCCAGGACGTGGCCCAGACCCCGGGACGGAATCGGGTGCAGTGGCTGGATTGGCCGCTGCGCCCGCCCGTCTCCAAGTGGGCGGGCTTCTGGGAGAGCGTGGGGGGACGGGGCTGTACGGCCGCATGTTGCACCGTGCAGCCCCACCCCCTCCCCAGATTCCCCGCTGGAATCAGACGACTTGTCTGTTGACAGGCCGTTCTGATTCCAGCCGGGAATCAGAAAGGTGATTCCGTGATGGGGCCAATAGGCGCCCCATCACGTCTGAAAACATTCTGAGTCATAAGATACACACATTGGATGATTACCTCATTTGGGCATTTTCTTCCATGTTGTCACCAAATCTGTTGAGCTGGGTGGGAAATTTATCAGGTTGTAGAGCTCTAAGTAGCATAGAAAGTGAAAGTGTGTTCCCCAGTTTGTGCTTCAGTTGATTTTTATTACAATTCATGCTATAGTTTTTATGTCATAAGATTTACAAAGTCCTACTTTAGTCTATGAAGATAGAAATTATTTCATGCATGCGCAGTTCTCTTTCTTTAGTGTAGGAAACTCAAGCAATCTCTGTTGATCAGGGGAGAAAGATTTCAGTGGCTGGAGTGCTGCATACTAGGGCTGGAGTGCTGTACCGCTGCGGCAGCATTTACCAGCAGAAAGTGCTCTTCTGCACCAAGCAGCACGGTTAGGAAGGGATCAATTTTCACACCTTGCACGCGTGGCTTTCCATGGTTGCTGCCGTGGTATTTTTGCCACTGTAGATTTCATGCAGAAGCAGCAGGTTTGCCACAGTTTCCCCTTTCCCTTAAGCACGGCAGCTTTGTGATTCTCGCAGCACACAAGAGAATTCACAGAAGAGCAGGGAGTCACCCCCCCATCCCCTGGATCAGCATCAGGAGCCAGGCACTTGCTCACTGCTGCTGGGGAATCCCTGCACTCTAAGTGGGACAGAGACAGTGACTAGTGCACAAGGAGGGATAACAAAGATCCCTCCCTCAAAGCTCAACTCTGGGTGCTGCCCTGTTTGTTGTCCCTTCTTGTGCACTAGTCTCTGTCTCGCTTAGAGTGCAGGGATCCCCGGCCCCAGCAGCAGTGAGCGAGCGTCTGGCACATGCATCATGGTGGCTACACCCCTGCAGCGGACTCTGAAGCAGGTAGTCAGAGTCACCCTAAGTTCATTCATTCAGTGATCTATTATTCAGCATTCTGGTGCATCAGGGACTCGCACTCAGTGGCGGAAGGCGGCATAAAACCGCTTGTGTTCACAAACTGCAGACATGCCGCATCTGCAGATACTGGCAGCAGGTAATGTGGAATCACAGAAATATTGAGGGGAAGTCGGCGGCAAGACACATTAAGTGCCGAGTTCTCAGAATGGAATGGCGGCGCGGTAAGAGCTGCTGTTACTTCAACCCTACTGGGTACTTGCCACCTTCTCCACGAAAACTGGAAGGTTTTTATAACTGACAAGAATTGGCCCTCAGCTCACCCGGCTGTGGCTTGCCAGTTACAAAGGATGTTTGCAAACTGCAAAGGCTGTATACTCTTTGCTTTTCAAGGGAGAGAACGGAAAGCAGGGATCGACTCTCTCCCCCAGTTAGGACTGAAATGAGATCTCACTACAAAGAAGAAACTCGCCGAGAATGCCTATTTCTAACAAGAATTTCCAGGTCAAGAAACTCTCAAGAATCAGCCATTTTTGCAGACATTCTCATGAGCTTCTCGACCTGAGCATCAACACCTCCTCAGTCCCTTTGAAATGTACAAGGGTGGCCAGCATTTGTACATTTCAAAGGCCAATCTCCCCCTCCTCCCTCCACGCCTATCAGCCATAAGCAAAAGCCCCTGGGGCTCCCTAGTTTATTAGCTGATACACAGAAAGGGGGGAACCCCAATTAATCACCTTAAAATTTACCAGCATGGTCAATACTTATAAATTTCAAAGGCTGGCTTCCTTCCCAGCCTAACAGATGACAGACAAATCTCCTGAGGCTCATCATTAATTTGCATGTATACAAGGGTCAGCTTGATGCTTGCATACAAATTAGAGCTGCATTAAGCATGAATCTGACCCATGCATGCAAATTAATGGTTCAGATGCATGCTGGGAGGAAAAGAGACAGTTCCCCCCTCCCCTCCTAGGCAATAGGGAATTCTTGGAGCATTCTTGCGAGAAGTATTAGGCTTCTTGTTGAGCCCCATCCTTAGTGCAGTGCTTTGAAAAGAGGTTTAGGGGGGCATTTCCCCAGGGACTGTCACTGTCCTGGCAGGTGGAGTGGCGGACCTCCCCGCCAAAGCATCCCCTTGGGAAAAGCCCCCCAAATCTCTTTACAAAGCTATGCGGGGGGGTGGTGTGTGAGAGCAGGGATCGCTGGCCAATCCAGTTCTCCTGGCCAATGCAGCCCCTTGCAAAGTCCTAAAGCAGCTGCCTGGTCAGTTTCAGGCTGAAGTTGACACAGCAGCTGCTTCTGGCTTTGCAAGGAGCCACTCTGGCTAGAGCTGAGTAGCTCTTTGCAAAGCCATCTTCCCGAGGGGCTTCCCTCATTCACAGCAAGAGGTGTCATTGGGTGCTTTCAGACAGATGTCACCCACGCCTCTACTCTACCTCACACCTAGGTGACCCATCAATGTAAAGGTTGGGCACCAGATGTTCAGGTGGAACAAAGGCAGAGTAGGCACCACCTGCTCCAGGGCAGGTCTCCAACTCCCACTGCTGTGGAAGCCCCCCCAGGAAACTGCCCCCAAGCCACTTTGCAAAGTCCTTCACAGTTGGAGAGAATAGATATCCACTTTCTCTTTGCTCTCTGGTGAGAGGCTTGCTTGGGGGGCTTTTCCAGAAAGTGGGAGACCCCACCTGTCAGGGCAGCCTCTCAGGAAGAGCCGCCCCCCAACTCCTTGGTGAAACCCTGTGTGGGGGAAGAGAGCAGGGATCTGTGCCCTCTCTGCTGGTGCAGGGCTTCATATCCATATCTCTCTAACACACACAGGGGCGCATATCTACATCTCTCTCACACACACAGGCACACACAAACACACACAGCTGAGAGTGGTTTGGGAAGTTTTCCCTGAGGGACTGCCCTGGCAGGGGAAGTGGGTAACTCCCCCCATATCCCTGTCAGGGCAGTCCCTTGGGAAAAGCTGCTCAATCCCCTTTGAGAAGCCATGCATGGAGGGAGAGCGCTCCTTCACTTCCCTGCTGTTTGCAACTTCCCCTGCCAGGGCAGCCCCTTGGGAAAAGTCTGCCCCAAGCTGAAAATGTATCTCCTTTCTTCTCTTAACAGATTTTATACCTGCTATACATACTTCAACTCCAGTTTGTTTCTATTCATTTTCAAAAACAAGGGAAATTCTATATTCCAAAAACCTACAGTTTAAGACTGTAGATAAGGCTCTTCTAATTCTACTCATAATTCAAAGAGGAAATTATAGATTAAGACATCTTCCATCAACTCTCCACCACCTACTTTCCACCTACCTTCCATTGTCTCATCTTCTACTTTCTTCCATCTATGAAACATCAGCAACTTCACTATTCACTTGCATTCCTCTTCTATCTTATTGATAACAACAAATTACAGCAACAAACTAGACAACTAACAATAAGGTTTACACTTAATTATGTAGTAAAATTACATTTGTAAGAAAACTTTACGAAACTAGAACAATAGTATAACAAAAATATATATTATATGCATTTGAAAATTGTGAAATATATAGAAATTATATACATTTCATATTGGATACAGAAATTTTACTACATAATAATGCCCTGGGCTTTGGTGGATTGCTCCTCTGGGAGTGCTCTGGGATGTTCCAGATCAATGCCAGTGGAGTTACCCTGGAACAGGTCACCTGCCCTGCCTCTGCTCTGCCAACACATCCATTGGCCCGCCTCTACACAGATGGGCCACCCGGGTGTGAGGCAGGGCAGAGGTATGGGTGCCATCCATCTCAAAGCAACCCATGACACCTCTTGCTGTTAATGAAAATTTGACACCTACTGAAGTCTAGTGTGATATCTAACCCATATGCAATCATCTTATATACCTAAAGGAAAGTAGCATGCACTCTAAGTGTGTGCATTTCACAAAAATTGGCAGAGTGGTATGTAATGATCACGATAGTGTGGTTACCCAGAAGTTAGGGAAGTGATATTTGTAGGCACAACAACATCCTGTTCCTTCACTCTCACTGGCACTCACAGCAAAACATACCAGGAAGAATCAAAAGACCTGATGAACAAGCAATGGGTTTGTAGTGAACTTTGTTTCTTGTGCTCAGCATCAGAGAAAAACTATAGTTCCCGTGCATCCAATTTTTTCTAGCTCAGCAGAATGATTTATATCGTGTATTTCAGGCTTGCCCCACAAGAAAAGAACATGAGGCAGGTCAGGGAACTTTTTCTTCCCTCAGCCCAAGCGTTTTCTTTTGCAAGATTAGACTGACTAGTAAATAACTTAGTGCAATGCCAATAAGAACAGTTATGTCATAATCACAGTAATTCGGGACGGATTCAGTGAGGCTTTATGCTGTAAAGACTTTATTAATAGAGATTTGGATGAAAAGAGCTATGTGATTACAAGAAAATTACCACCATGTCCCTGTCTATACCAGAGAGTCAATCTGAGTTCAAGCTCAGCTTTATTGCATTAACTGCCTAGCTTCCTCCAGCCCTGCTCTATATACAAATTTCCATATCTTGAACATACTTGATCCCATGGATGCTACCTCTTGCAGTTTGACCCTGAGACTCCATAGACCAAAAATAGTGGTGACCTTGCTTGTGGCGACCTTGCTTGTTGCACATGTGAAAAGGATCTAGGCATTGGTTGAGCAAAAAGTCAACATGAGTCATCAAAGTGATGTGGCTGCAAAAAAGACTAATGCAATTTTAAGCTGCATTAACAGGAGTATTGTCTCGAAATCAGCTAAGGTATTAATCCCACTTTATTCAGCACTGGTCAGAACACACTTGGAGTATTGTGTCTAGTTTGAACTG
>QEPC01012309.1:293754-303982 GCA_003113815.1 Sphenodon punctatus
CACACCCCTTGCCCTTGGCTCTCTCCTTCTGTGCCACTGCTACTAGAGGAAGACTGGGGCTCCCTGCCTCCCACACTAAGTGTCACTCCCGAGATCTCTGTTGCAGCTTGTTCCCCTGATAAGACCTGCCACCTTGAGGGGAAAAAAATCAGGTCTCTTCAGCTTCGGCAGTGGGCTGCCAGCAATGGCAGAAGTAGCAGTGGGCTTGCCAACTCCCTGATGCCCACGCCCACCGCCTCACCCTCTACCAGAGCCACCTGCCCCAGAGGCTGAACTAGTAGTAATTCCCTTTCTCATTGTACACACAAGTGAACATGCAGGCAAAGAAGTACTGTATGATCTAATTATGTATACACAAATCCTAACCTATCCTATAATCCTTATATATGTATATATATATATATATATAGAGAGAGAGAGAGAGAGAGAGAGAGAGAACAGACTAGCCTAAATACCTATATAATATCTAATCTCTATATATATGTACACAACTCAATCTAAATGTCTATAATATATATCTATATCTAATCTATACCTATCTCTATATAAAACGTACAGGGGGGAGAAGGGCAGGGAAAGGGAGAAGGTAAAAGGTAGGGTATATGAGGAAGGAAAGGAATTGGTAATACAATCAGGGCTAGGGAGGATTTTTTTGTGTGCAAGCACCAGTTATGTAAAACACAACCTGACAAGCAGAGAGCTCTCTCAGAACAGAGGGGAAAAATGACCCTCCCATTATAAAGGGTTGCAGTGCCCTCCCACAGAACCCCCCTGATTGGTTGTGGGAGGCAGCAGGCATTGAGCAATCACAGAGTGCCATGAGACTGCTGGGGCCTGCTTGCACAGCTCATTGGCCAGTGACATATCCATTAGATACTGCTGAGCTGCTCGCCCCTCCCAACACAGGCACAGTTCAAGAGTTCAACTCTGTTTAGGGCTCCGAGATGTCTGCTTCCTCCTCCCCTCTCCACTTCCATCCAAAACAAAACCGGAACTGTGTCACTAATAATAATGATAAAGATATTGCCGTTTTTATTATTGTTGTCATTCTTGATTGTCATTTTCATTATTGCAATAACGATAATGAAAATGACAATAGTTGTTGTTGTAATAACAAAAACAACATGCACACCCCTACTCACAGCTAACTGAAAATTAACTAACTACTCTGTAGCCAGAGAAATTCTCCATTTCCCCATCTGAGAACATAAATTTCAGCTAATTATGCTACCTGCAGTGATTCTGCAGCAGAAGCCTGCACATTTCATCAGTAGAAGAAGCCTAACTGCTGTTGAACAGCAGCATTAACTACAGTGAAAGTTCATTTACAGTAGAATAGAACAATTACAGTGTGCACTGAATTTCCTATTGGGTCACGTTTTTCTTTGCTGCAACTGCACTGTTTGGTTGCAGCATTAACCCAGAAAAATGTGACCAAAGCAAGTGAAACAAGAGTTTCAAATTCTACTACTCAATGCAGCAATTTTCCATTTGCAGTAATTGTTAACTATCGCTTTTCCTTGATCATTATTCAAGGACTAAAGCAAAACTCATGGGAATCTTTTAATTGGCTTCATTGGGCATTGAAACTGGCTCAGGCAGCCCGATCTAGTGAGACAGGCTTGTGCTGGTGAAATACTTTGAGGACTGGAGCCTAAGAAAGGATTAAAATGGGGGTGTAGGGTGTGGAAAGCAGGGAGCAGAGCCTGTGTCCTCCGTAGTACAGTTAGGATTTCCATGCTCAGCAGCTCATAGCACAGACCCACAATATTGATTTGCGTTACAGTATTTTATAGCTTGCATGTTACAAGATTAATTTTGTGCTACTCAGCATCTGCTTTCTCCTTGGGAAGAGATTCTGCTGACTAGGGTGAATTTACCCTTTTAAAAAAAAATAGATTTATTTTTTTTATGCTCTTTTTCTCAAGACGAGCATGCTATAGACTATTAAGCTGATTATACGATATACTTATACGTACCACTGTAATAATAGGCTAACTATTATGGTCTTTTAGAGCAGGTCAGCATCCTTCTTCTGTCTTTCTTCCCTGACGTATTTCCAGCCAACATTCCTGCAATAGACTCTCCTGTTAGGATTGGCCTACGTTCCAAGCACTATATAAATCCATACATTATTATTATAATAAGCTTTTATATAGCGCCAGCAATGTACTTGGTGCTTTACAGAGAATTGTAAGGAATAGAGGCTATGGGAGGGTTTGTACCCCTCGCAGCCGCCCGCTGGTGAACCACAACGCCAACTTCAAAGAGGCACAGCGAGCCCTGCCACCATCAGACAGTGCACAGGAGGAGGCACCCCTGATAGGAGACCCCGGCACGTCAGCAGGGATCTTCCTGTTGCCACGCCCATCCACAGTCTCATACCAACCTCCGCTGGCCCTGGGGTGGGGCTTGTACCACTGAGACGCTCACAATGTCCCCAGGCATGCAAGCAGGGCGTGGCCTGCAACATAAATGCCGGCACCGCAGGACAAGCGGCGCCGGTGATCTGAAACTGGCCCCTGGAGCGAACGCTGTTGTTTGAGACTTTTTCCCGCCTTCATCCTAAGCTTCCCTTCCTTCCCGCATTCCCCCCTGACTGCTGCTGGAGCAAGTGTACCCGTATGAGACTGGTAAGTGTTACCCTGATGTTTCTGTAGAACGGTTGAGTGTGTATAAGAACGGTTGGAGAGAGAGTGTATCCCCTTCCCTTCCCCCTCCGAGTCCTTTCCTCTTCATGAGTGGATTAGAGTTGTTGCCTTCCTATCCTACCTGGGTCCCCAAACTCCTGTCCTCACTATTGCCCTGGCACACCCCTCTCCCCCTCCCGGGTGAATCTGTGGGTGAGAGTGGTTGAATGGTGGGCAGTGTGCCCCAGTACCTATTCCTCGGTGCCTTATGATGATAGGGGCCTGATCCTTGTGTAGGACCACAAGGCCCACTTACTACCCTGACGGGCATATTGCACACCTACTCCATGCCGAGCGCTTGGGTCAGGACAGCCCGTGCCTCACGCCACTCGTCATGAGTCTCCCTGCCTTCCTGCTACCACAGGGCCTCCCTTCCCTTCCACCCACTGACAAGAATAAGATGTTACAGAGAGTTCCTGTGCTTTTCTCATTTGCCACCATTTTCCAACAGAAAATAGCAGGAATTGTCTAGGGGTCATTGCAAGAAGAAACAAGCAATGATGCAATGTTTCCAGACGAGAGAAATCTGTACAGCCAAACTAGATTGATTGGGTCCTGCTAAAAATTGGATACATGAGATATGCTGAGGAAGTGCCATTGCTCAATCAAACTGGCAATATATGGATTAACCCAAAGGTAGTGATGTGTATGGCTGCATTAGCATTATCCAGATCTTGGGTTCTGGTCCTGTGCAGAGTGCTCTCCATTGGAAATGGCAGAGATTGAGCTGCGTGCTCTCTCTCAGCAATCAGTAGACCTAGTCTGGCATATGGAGAGAAATAACCCATAACCTGTGGGGGTTCTGGATTGCAATCCCTCCTTTCATTTCCAGTGCCATGGAGACAGACCATGAACAGGGTTGTCAAGTTATCTTTATTAGAATACTGTACGCAGATGAATATACAGAATACTTTAGGGGCCTGGTCCATGTTCAGACTTGACTGGCCAAGAATACAAGCATCTGATTACATAGTTATTAACAAGTCATGTTTACTTGACTCCAGGGTGTATTCAGAAGCATTCAGATTGTGGTTTACCTACCAAAATGATACATTTTCTAGCCTCATCCATGTTAGAGCAAGACTAGTTAAGAGGTAGTTAAGAACAGTTTAGGGAATTCCCACATCTTAGGAGAGGCAGTTAGACTTGATGGAACTAGGTAGAGTCTAACTCCTTTGTTCAGGGGAGTACAGGTTGGCACCTGGTTGTTAGAAGTCCTGCACCCCAAGGCAAACCTCTTCAAAGACAACACACCCTTTCAACAGCTGCATCAAGTTGCTTCGTCCCAGAACTGAGACTCATCTATTTCTTCAGCACTGCAGCTTATGTATTACCCTTTAAGTAGGGCTGTGCCTAAAGGTGCAGTTCTAGTCCTATATCCATATCTAAATGGGTCATCTTATAGGATATGAGGTTTTTAATCCATTAAATGGAGGACATCAGTCACACAACCACCACATAATGGGCACATAAAGCAATTCTTAAATACAGAGAACTCATCTTATTTGTCAGTTTTTCTCCAAATGTTTGGTGTGTTGTTACCCACCTTAAGTCTAGAGGTAGGATGGGTTATAAATCTAAATAAAAAATACTCAGCTGTTTGCAGCAACTACCCTTAGCTCAAGCCAAATCACAAATCATGGTGTAGAAAGGTTAGAAACTAGTGCTGAAATGGGAGCTCGCAAAAGCGAGTAGTCTCATATAAATCCCAGTTCTTGGTTTGTCCTAGGATGAACCAAAAAGTGGGATTGATGTGCTGAGTTCTCAGCAAGAAAAACAAACATTGTGCATGCATAAAATGGCTACTTGGACTTTTGTGCATGCATAAAATGACTACCACCCTAAGCCAAAATGGCGACAATTGTGTCACCACCATTTTGGTTATGGGTGGTGGCCATTTTGTGCATGCGCAGTCCACTGCCTTCAGCCAAAATGGTGGTGACACTATTGCTGACAGCCAGTTGCGCATGCTCAGTGCTTTTCGTGTTTCTTGTGGAGAACTCACACTGGGACTGAAATTTTGGTCCTGGTACTTGGGTTTGCGAGTTTTAATCAAAAGGAAAAAATTGGACTGCTCATTCAGCCATACTAGAAACCAACTGAAGAGGGGTGCCAGTAACCCGGTGACTGCTTTCCGGAAACTTTCTCTATTGAGGTGCTTGTGAGCATTATCGAGGAAGAAAAGGTAAGATCATAGTCAAAACGTAAGGTGGTGAAAGAGGACATCTCCAGCTTGTTGTGGAAATTGGTGACCATGCCTTGCAAGATTACAGTTTCCATCCCCCAGCCAGTTATATTTAAATATCCATGGCAGGGTGTCCCATTTTATTCGTTCATAATATGGGTAAGGCTGAAATGAGAACCTTTTTTTCTCCTGAAAATATCGTGAGAATTGAGAATTGTCACTAAAATCTTAGTCCAATCTCAACAACAGATATCTTGGTCGAGAAATTTCTCGAAATACTGTTTATCGTTTACCACAATTTACTGTATACTGATTGGGGATGAACCAATAGTATTTCTGGGTATTCAGACCGATTTTTGAAGTTCTGAATAGTCAGTCTGAGTACTCGGAGGCAATTCGGTGTTCTTGCCATCCCCCCCCCCCAAAAGAAAGCCTCCACTGTGTGTGTTCCCAGCACACCAATGCAAGGCAAACCCCCTCCCCACAACCATATACCAGAAAAAAAACCTGGAAAGTATAGGGATGTGCGAACAGATCGCAGTTCGGGTTTGGTCGTTCAGTCCGGTCCGGTCGTTCAGTTTGGTTGTTCGGTTGCCGAGTTCAGGTTCGGTAGTTCGGTTCGGTGGAGTTCGGTTTGGTTCGGGCATTCAGGAAAAGGTATCGCGTGATCCCGTTGGAAACCAGAAATTCGAGTGCATGTGGAGCTGTGTGGTGAGAGAGTATATGTGTTGTGGCTGGGTGTTTGACGTGTTTTGGCTGTGTTTGTGTTGGACTGTGTGTTGGTTTTGGTTTGACTGTTGGTTTGGCTGGTTGGAGAGTGTTGGTGGGTGACTGTTGGTGTTGGCGAGTGATTGTTTAAAAAAAAAATGAAGAAGGTTACTAAATGTCTGACCTGGGGGAAGGCCAAGGTGGCGGAGCCAGTGGTGGAGGAAGAGGTTCCTGCCGCTGATGCTGGACCTTCGGTGGTGGGGGAGGAGCAAGAGCCGGTGGGCACAGGAGATGCTGTCACTGCTGCCAGGTTTGAAAACATTTTTTTTACTTTGAGGACAAGAAGAATACTCTCCATTAGAGCGAGCTCACTGGCGTGCGGGTAGGTGCATGAGTGGTGGGCATCAGTCAGGCACAAACAGTGGGCATCAGTGGGTGGCAGCGGATGTCTGCCACAAAGAGAGAGGGTACTGTAGTGTGGGGGGCTCTTCCAGCAGTCAGGCACAAGCATGAGCACCCCCACCCAAACATGTGCCAGGCTAGAAAGGGTCTCCACTCTCCAGTTGCCATTCCCACGCACCTCCAAACAAGGGCAGGATTTGCACGTGCCAGCCAGCCAAGGTCTCTCCATTGCCATCCCTCCCCAGCACCCAAAGAAGGGCAGGATTTGCACGTGCCAGTCAGCCAGGGTCTCCCCATTGCCATCCCTCCCCTGCACCCAAAGAAGGGCAGGATTTGTACGTGCCAGCCAGCCAGGGTCTCCCCACTGCCATCCCTCCCCTGCACCCAAAGAAGGGCAGGATTTGCACGTGCCAGCCAGCCAGGGTCTCCCCATTGCCATCACTCCCCAGCACCCAAAGAAGGGCAGGATTTGCACATGCCAGCCAGCCAGGGTCACTGTCTCCGGGTGCCATCCCTACACCTCAAGGAGGGAGGACTAGAGGCATCATCATAAATGCAAGATATTACTTAGGTGTTGTTAAGTAACTACTTGTTTATGTGTCCCTGTTTCAGAGAGGGTGATGAGGAATCTGTTGCCGCTAGTGCCAGGCGCAGGTCATCAAGGCAGAGGTCTGACTTGTCAGTGCCACCCCCAGACAATCAGCAGAGAAGATCTGATGTCTGGAGGTGGTTTGTGAAGGGCGACACATACGCCGTGTGCACGGTAAGGCATGGGGACTGGAACTAAAGGGAATGGATTGCCCTATGATCTGTTAGGAATGGAAGTCCCCTGCAGAAAGAGATTGTCCAAATGGTCACCCACCCACTTGTGGAGACAGAATGCAGGCAGGTCTTGACAGACTATTGGTCTGACACAGTATGGCACTTCTTATGTTCCTATCTTTTTCTGTTCTTTAGATATGCAGAAAAAAATTCAGACTGGCCAGGGAGGGGACCACATCCAGCCTATTCTCCCACATTGAGAAGCTGCACGGGGAGAAGGTGAAGCGGCAGGAGTCTGGTGTGGCTGTGGTGGAGAATCAGCGCCAGTGGAAGGGGGGGAAGGCAACCCAAAAGACATGGCAATGCCATCAAAGCCCAAAGCTCCAGGAGCTCGAACTCGAGAAAAAGCAGGTGAAGGCGTACTCCCAGTACATCTCTGCTAAGATGGAGAAGCTGGAATTATACCACCAGTCGCTCTCCAGGTGGCATGCAGCCGTGGCAGGGGCCGTGCACTTTGCCTTGGCCCACGGGTACAAAATGCTGGAGCAAAGGGTGCCCGCCCTTCGGCCCCGACTTTGCCATTCCCCCAAGTTACGGGGGACAGGCCTGACAAAGACTAGACCCCCAGGTTAAAAGTTAAGTTTCCTTTCTTTTTATATATATTTGGTTTTGGTTTTATACTGTTGTTGAATGTTCATTGTTGTTTATAAGGTTTTATTAAAAGTTATATTTGTTTTGTTGTTATGAACTTTGTTTAAATGCTTCAATCTTTTATCCCTCTGTGCTGAAGTTCTGGCAGGTGGCAGAATCTCATTCAGTTCAGTTCAGTTCAGTTTATTATAAGCGTAGCCGTAGGCCATTGCTTTGGCAGAATCTCATTGTATATACAGCTTGTTTGTGTCAGATCCCTACCTGAGAACAGCAGCAGATGTAACATTAGCATATTAGCCCCAATATGTGCCAGCAGCAGGGTCTCAACTTGCAGACAGCCCCCCAGGAGGGGCAGGGCTTGTGTCTGTGTGGGTGTGCCAGAGAGAAAGAGACACAGGCTCTTTTGGCAGCGGGCATCCATGGGTGGGTGCGGAGGAGTAGGCTGGGGGGGGAGGCAGGCTTGCAGGCGGGCGACAGTGGCTGCTGGCCAGTCAGGCATAAGCAGCGGCAGCACCCAGAATGTAACAACAGCCCCCCGTGACTGGAATGATGGTCCCAGAGTCTTGTTGATGGTTCCTGGGAGGCCAAGATTACAGCAAAATGTCTACCTTATTAATAATCATTATGGGGTTCTACTTTGCTGTTAAGCTAAAATGATTGCAAATTCATCTAGAAGACTCACAGTTACCGCTGGCTGTGTTTGAAACAAGCTAAGGGGGAAATGATTCGCCCTAATCCACACTGTGCAAGTCATCTCTAAAGCACACTTTGCATTCATTTCATGTGCAAAACTACAGTGAAGTTCCATGGGGGACAAATGTAGAATATTTAACAGCTCTGCAGAGGTGAGAATTGTACATGGTGATGGGTTTGCTCTTGGGGTGGATAATTGCTTGCAGGGTCAGCTTTGCCCAGCACAGATTCTAAAGCTCCAGATACCAATAAGTGCCGCTTTATCTACAGCAGTGCTTTATATTTGCATGTTTATCCAGGGTGTCTGGGTGGTGGCAGTCCCTCAGCACGCACACAATACACAGAGTCATAGGGTGGGAAGGAGCCTCCAGGATCACCGAGACCAAACCCTTGCTCCAAGGCAGATAGCCTACAGCATTGCCAATAGAGGCTTGTCCTGTTCTTGGAAATTCCTGAAATATATTGGTTTTAATGTATGGTTTTTAAAATGTGAGCCGCCCTGAGCTGCCTTAGGGCTGGAGGGAGCAGGGTATAAGTTTTTAAATAAATAAATAAATAAAGTATAATATAAAATTCTTCCTTAGGGTTTCACCCTATCTCTTGGGTTGCCCTCTTTCTCGTGAGAGCAGCTCCTGGCACTCTCCAACTCTTCTGAGCTTTTACCCTTTTCTTCATACCCACTCTCCTTTTGAGAGGATTCCTGTGCTTTGTATCACCCCAATTTAATGCTGGCTTTAGCTACACCTAGGAGGATGGTGGTTGGATGCTGGCTAGTTCAGCAGATATTCCTGCCAGAATTTACCTCTGACTAGCACTCAGTCACATGCTTTAGTAGCTAAATTACTGATAATAACCAAAGGCATCTCCAGCAACCGGTATGTCACTCACAGTGTCCATGCATTAAAATGAAACAAGGTTCCTTAAGTGGAACTGCTGTCACACAGTATTTTTGTTGTCTTTTCACAAACTGATTGTTTATTTTACAGGAATAAAATCCATCCAGGTTGTAATACGCATACAGCAGATACAGAAAGTCAGGCAAGCAAATTCTACATCTCAGAGTTCCAGACACTGATTCTATATCAGGATTTGCTCACAGATTTCAATGATACTTCTTGTGGAAGTATTGCGATTCCAGTCAACAATGGGGGAAATGCAGTAAACACAGGTCCCTGCTTATATGGCCTTTTATTCCAACTAGGCTCCCTGGTTCCAGCATCCCAGCCATAGTTCCTACTTTCTGATTGGTTGCCAACCTAGATAAAGGGTGTTTTTAGTAGGGATGGGTGAACAGAATGCAGTTCGGATGTTTGGATCTTCGATCGTTCGGTTCGAAACCCGAGTTTGGGTTCGATGGTTTGGTTCAGCCAAGTTCGGGTTGGCCAAACTTGGCCGAACAGTCAAAAACAGCTAAAACGAAATGCAACAGAAACCTATTTTTTTGGTCCTGAAAAGACGTTTTTCCTGCCCCCAAATTCATCCGAACTAATCTGAACACGACCAAACTGTTCGGTAATTCGAGAGTTCGGTTCAGATGTTTGGTTTGGATGTCTGAACAGACTGAGTTCGGTCTGAACTCCGAACATTCAAACCGCTTTCGCCCATCCCTAGTTTTTTAGATAAGCCTAAGCCTGGAAGAAATGAACTTAAACGTGGGGGCAGATGTTCATCCCTGTTACTGGAAGTTGGCTGGGCGCCATTGGAAACAGCAGGCACCGGGGAACTTGTGACTGCTTGGAGACCTGGACTTATAAAACCCCAATATTGAGGTTTACAAGTCTGAGTCTTTAAGCATGCATGAGTTCCCTGATGCAAATGAGACTCATCTAAAAACACCCAAAGTCTAATTGACAATTGCATGAAGCTGTGTGGTTCATCGGTCGCATTTCCTGTTATTGTGCCCCATCCTGTTCTAACTCCCAACCTTGCTCTCTAATTCCCCTTTCATGACCCAGCTCTGTTCCTATTAGGGGTGGGAATACTGGCAAATCCGGAATCCGATAATGCCGGTACTGGGCGTATCGGCATTATTGGATTCAACCCGGTAAATCCGGTCCGGTTACCAGATTCCGGGTACCGGATTTTTTTACATTGCAGCCATTTAAATGAATGGCTGCAATGTAAGTCCCACCAAAAA
>QEPC01012309.1:310225-331251 GCA_003113815.1 Sphenodon punctatus
GTTCGCCCATCCCTACTATTTGGCCTGTGGCTATAAATAAATGAACTGAATGAAATACAATGACTTCCCTTCTCTTGCATACAACAGCCTAAGATAGTGTTATCCTTCTTTGAAATAGGCTCACATTTTCTGGTGATTCTGCGCTTCCATAATTTTTTCTTTACTTTTTGGACCCTTGTCAGTTTCCAAGACTTTTTTGTAGTTTTCATCACTTTCTGGGACTTTATCGTCAAGTTCTGGGAATTTTATGACAGTTTTACGGCAGTGCTTTTGGCAATTTCCAGCACTTCCCTGGTGCTTAGCTGGCACATTTTCATCTCCACAGTCCCTGGGGGTGCACGCAGGGCAAACATGGACCTTGGAACTGGCCTGTGGCAACCTCGTTCAATGTGTGAAAAATATCAGAAAATGGCAAAGACAGCGTGAAAGTCAGTAAGTTTCCACACTATGTGAATCTCAGCGAATGCCCGGCTTCCGATAGAAACAGCATGCTATGAGATTTTTCTTTTCAGGTCTACATCATACTGCTGACTCCTATTCAGTTGATGATCCACAACTTCTCTTAGATCTCTCTCTGCCATGCTACTGATTCAGTTATCCTCCATTTTATATTACTGCATTTGGCTTACAAGGGCTGAAGGGGAACCCTGAACGACAGGATGTTAGGAAGAGCATCTGTGAGGATAAGAAGCTAGAAAAAACCTGATGGAAAAGTAAGAGCCACTAAAGTATTCAGCAACTCAGGAAGCCACCAGGGTCTGGTAAGCTCTAAACTCTGGCAGTGCCAAGAGTTGGTGGACATGCAAGCATGCATGCCCAACTGCCATAGGCAGATCAAAAGTAGTCAAGCAGGAAACAGCTATTATAGTTGGGTAACGTTGATGACCTCCCTCCCCTACCAAAGTTGATTGGGCAGGATCAAACCCACTTCAGAAGATACAGTAGAGGTAAAGAAGCCAAATGTAGTTGAGTTAACAGTGGGGCTGTGTCAGGGCTGGGTCTTGAACCCATGGCCCTTGAGGTGCTGGACAGGCTCTCCAGCGCCCTGCACCACCTGGTGGACTGGTGAGGGTGTGGGGGTTTCCCCTTTCTGTCTCCTTTGTATGCTTGCTCCTTGTGTGTCATGCCCCTTCCCAACTGTAGCCAATTACCTTGCCGTTGATGTTACCAAGTCATCAACGGCAAGCCCTTNTGAGTCGCATGCCTTCTTAGACCAGCGTGTCTGGTAGAGATGCTGAGTGCATAATCTCTTGGGTCCAAGAGAGCAACTGAGAGGTTTCAGAGGGTCGCCTTGAGGACACCCATTTTCCCCCCCGTGCCTGGATCTTGGTTCCTCCTACCCTGTCTCTCTCTCCCCGGCTCCGTCCCTCACAGCCTGATAGCCCTGGCTTTCCTTCTCCCTCCTTGTCCCCCACCCCCAGCTCCGTACCCCAGAGCCTGACAGGCTGCAGGTGGAGGCAAAAGGGTGAGAGCTTTCTCTTTTGTGACCCCACAATATTCCAGTTTAGATTTCAGACTTATCAGGTAGAGGAATCAGAAGCTAGCAAAGAAAATATGTGGGTTTGTAGCATTGTAAAAAAATAAATAAAAAAAAGAGGGGCTCTCTGAAGTGAAGTACAGCAGCTGTTTAACAGTGCGCAACAGCAATATACAGCCATTTAAGGTATCAGTGAAGAATATCTTATTAATAAACCTACTTGGACCAAAAACTTGGGGCCAAAACAGGCCTGAGACTAGCTGCATCAGGTCCAACTCAAGCACAGGCCCAGTTCAGTTCGACTCAGTTGAGCCTTCCCCTGATGCAATGAGGTAGCCTTGCACTCTACCCCTCTCCCCTGACATGTCAAAAGGACGCAAAGCTAAGTTATTCTCCTGCCCATTTCTGACATGATCATACCCCCACAGAGTATTGAACTATCACAGCACTTGGTGGGGCTTGCTGTACCTGGTGAACACAGCCTGACCCCACTTGGACCCAAAGAGACCAGCTGGGCCTGGGTCCTCTTCTTCTCAGTGAGGTCACCGGTCTCTAATCCTAATGAAGTGGCAAACTTGGGTAGGCAGAATATAATTACACAACTTCAGTTAGAACAGTATTTTGTAGGAAACCTAGCTTTAAGAAGATACCATAGAATCTTTAACAGCACTGAATTTCTTCTGGTTTTAGATATCTAAAACATGGCACCACCAGCAACCCAATGGGTGTTTCCACATGGAAACACCAGAGCAGGTCCCAGGATACATCTCGCATCTGCCTGGCTGGCTTGGGTTTAAACGACCCATCAGCTGCCACAGCCCACAATCCATCCACACAGCACCCCGGTCCTCCACACCATAGAGTTGCAGGCAGATTGCCTGCAACTCTATGGAGTTGCCGGGGGCAACCCCTGGCCAATAGCAGGACTGCATTGGCCGGACAGCAGCCCTGCCTTGGGTTTGGGCTGCCTACTCTGCTGGCGATGTTCCTACCCCATCTCCACTCCACCTGTACATCTGGCAGGCCTCCTTTAAATGGATGGTATGCCTGGGGGTGAGGCAGGGCAGAGGCATGCATGCTGTCCAGGTGTCTTAGCACCATGCTGAGGCAGTGGTTCAGAACTAACTTTAACAACAACAACAACACCAACAAAGAGCAACTCCCTCAAGGTTTCCCTGGAGCCTTTAACCTAAGCACCGAACTAGAAAGATGCTGCTTTGTTTGTGGGATCTGACAGGTTCTGTAGCTTGCAATGACTTACTTTCATTTCCCACACATGGTATGGTCACTTAAAAAGCTGAACTTGTTACATGTTATTGGCTATGCAATTTCATGCATCTGTGTGAAAATTTATCGCACTACAATTCCCTGCATTCACTCTCATTTGTGCTAATGAAAAAGCCTGGCACCTTTGCTAGTCAGACTTATAAAGTAGAAGCTTCAGAGGGATCACTGAAATGGTTTCAAATTATAATAATAAATCTGATTTTATCACATTTAAGTGAATAAAACTGTGGTTAGTTATTTGATTTTGTACCATCAATGTCAAGTACAGCACACAATGTTGGATCTTTCCCCGAGAAGGAATAAATCTCACCAAGAGCAATTAGAATTTCTGATCAAAGCACAAAATAGAGATTCAGATCTTCTTGGGAAATAGGAGCCTGAGATGATTATTATGATCTACTGGGGAATCTCAGGCAGTCGGTGTGTAACCAATGGCCTAAAGCAGATAGATAAGTCTAATGATGCTGAGCTGCAAAGCAAAATCAGTTTCAACTTACACAATGGTGCAATCAGCATTTTGCTAAGGTAGGGGCTGCATCCTGACTCCCAGCAGCTCTGCTTCCTGGTGTCACCTCCTCTCCCCTACCCCAAAACAGGCTGTTCTACTTCCTGCTGCCCTCACCCCTCCTCTTTGCTTGTGTCCCTGAAAGTAAGTTTTGATTAATGTGGAAGAATATTTTATGTCCACTAGCATTGGGCTAGCCCTCAGGATACCCAACTCCCAGTCCACCACTTTGATGAAGCAAACAAACCGGGTTCCTGTTATCAAGTGATTGTTTATTTATAGCATCTTCATTCTTCTGTCATCACCACAAGGTGCATGAACTGCAAGTCCTCCACTCCTGTATTCTGCTACCTATTACTTATAAGTAGGACTAAGGATTTGTCACGGTGGTGAAAAAAGTCACGTTTTTAGTGACTTTTGCCCCCCATCATAACTTTTGAGATCTTCCCATGACTTCCGTGAGTTCCATGTTTTTTGAGATTTCCTCCAAAGTGAAGAGCAGAGCCAGCAAGAAGCTGGTGAGAAGAGCACGCTCAATGGTGCTAAGAAGATCTGCGGTGTCTCCCTGGAGCTCTAAACCCCTCCTCAGTGTTGCTTCTTGCGGAGGGCGGAGCTTTGGGCATGGTCAAGTGGCAGCATGGCATGGCATGGCAGCGGGATCAGAGGCAGAGAACGTTACCGTTGTTGGAGCTTCAAGAGGCGCCCATCAGACAGCAGCATTTCCTCTGCCTTTATCCCCTGCTTGGGCTTGCAATCAAAGCCTGGGGCTTTCAAAGGGCTTTACAATCCTGGGTTTACAATCTAAAGGCTGGGGTGTGTTTTGTTCCTTGTATTCTGTGCTGGGGGGTTACAATCTAATCCCTGGGTTTACAATCTAAGGGTGTGTGTGTGTGTGTGTGTGTGTGTTACAAAATAGAATATTGAATAAAAGTTTTTTTTTAAATTTACCCATGAGTTTTCTGCAACTTTTTCTCATTCCTGCCATGACCAACTCATGACTTTTAAAGAATATTTCCATGACAAATTTGTAACCCTATTTATAAGGCCCCTCGGTCTTGAACCCCCAAGGTTTGGGCTGTTGGTTCCAGCTGCTTGTGCCACCACCATGCTGTTCCTCAGCCCAGTCTTTCCTCCCTACCTCTTCTGTGTCTTCTCAGTCCTTGCCATGCAATGCCCATTTCCAGCTGTTTCCCATTTACTCCAGTTCTACCTTCCACCTTCCTGATTGTGTACCAGCTAGTATACAGGTCGATGAAAGCTTTGATATATAATTTTCATGCTGTTTGGAGCATGGCTGAATATGTAAGAGCCTTACCTCCTCTCTTAAACTGAAGGTTTTTTGATCCTATAATATATATATATAACATCAATGTAGGGTGGCCAGACATGCAAGTTTTAGATGGCATTTGTGATAAATACAGATTGCAGGGTGGCATTGGAGTGAATGCAGCCCTGCAACCTGTATTTCTCATAAGTGTCCTCTAAAATGTGCATATCTGGCCACCCTATAGCAATGTGATATCAGTGCCGCTGTTCAGCTCCAAGTCTTGGGTTCTAAAGAAGCAATCTCACATGGGCATAATTATTGGTGGAGGGATGTGGGGAACATGCCCCCCCCCCAAAGTTAGGAGTGTGGGGGACAGCAGTGGTCCTGTCCCTCATTAAATTTCCATATGATTTGGCAGTCAGGACTGCTCACTTTCAGGGAGCAGGTAAATTGAAGACAGTGGCAGCAGCAACAACACAGAGGTGCCCTCTCCTCACCACACATGGGAACAGCCCCAGTGGTAGCAGTGATCAGATTCCACTGGGGTGATATGCTGGCCCCAATAGTTGTCCCAGGACCCACTGCTGGCCACACTCTTCCTCTTGCTCTCCTTCACCTTCATCTATGCAGTGGTGGCACCAGATATCAGCGAAGGGGGCCAGAATAAGCGAGAAAGGAAAGGAGCATCTTAGCAGGAAGACAAGTTTACTCAGTCCTTCATCCCTGCTGGGTGCTGCTGCCACAAGTAGAAGAAGAGGGAGGAGGGCATGTGGAAAAGGGCAGCTAGCATGAAGTGCCAGAGCAAGGGAGGTAGAGGGTTTGGAGCTCTGCGATGCAGCTTGTGGGGGAGGGAGGGATCAGGGACCTGATTTTCTGCCCTGGCCTTGAGGTGGGTGATCTGTTGGTGGGGGAGGTGTTAACAGTGCCCTTGTAGTGGATGGATCATTACCTCCTGCGGGCCTGTCTCCCAGCACACATCTGCCCCTGGAGGGATGTGGAACCCGTTCGGTTGGTTCACCCCTGGAGACTGATGGAACTGGAAAGGCTCTAAAATGCTTTGGGGAAATTACCCTCTGATCTTGACGGCCGGATGTTTGATGGCCTCATTGCTATTTGGAATATATTGCTGACTGAGGCCATTGACCGGACATCTCCCAGGCATCTACTCCCTAGGCATCTGCACTACAGGCTTCCTTGGTTCACTGAGGATCTGCTGTTGCTAAAGCAAGAAGGGCAATGGTTAGAGTGATGGTGGCATCGTTCTCATGCTGAACCCAACAGATTGCAAGAGAGCCAGTTTGCGAGACTGTGCAGTCAGCAAAGAAGGGGTTCTTTGTTGACCTCATAGCATCAGGGAAGTCTTGTCCAGCAGAGCTTTTCCGAGTGTTGAGGGGGCTGGTTGGTCTGGCCTCCCTCCGCCTGGAACTGGAACCTTCCAGTGCCCACTGTGACATGTTTGTTGATTACTTAGCTGATAAAATCACTTACATTCACAATAACTTCGATGCTGCACTTTATTACAATAGGAGAAGCAGAGTTCATGGAAGCCCTGCCATGTTCTACTTTGTTGGATCAGTTTCAGCGGCTCTTTCCTGCTGATATGGAAGATGTTCTTGGTATGGTCAGAGCCACCTCTTGTGAATTGGATCTGTGTTCATCCTGACTGGTTAAGGGCAGCCGGGAGACACTCGGGCTGTTGCTGGCAAGGGTGGTCAATGCCCTCTCCTCACCACACATGGGAACAGCCGCAGTGGTAGCAGTGATCAGATTCCACTGGGGTGATGAGTTGGCCCCAATAGTTGTCCCAGGACCCGCTGCTGGCCACACTCTTCCTCTTGCTCTCCTTCACCTTCATCTATGCAGGTGGGCAGGGTGCTGAGCTGCCTTAAAGAGGCAGTGGTTCAGCCCCTGCTCAAAAAACCATCTCTGGACGTTGACTCCCTCACTAGTTATCAGCCTGTCTCTAACCTTCCCTTTTTAGGGAAGGTTATTGAATGGGTAGTGGCTCGTTAGTTGGAGGAATATCTGGACCGATTCAATTTTCTAGAACCCTCGCAGTCTGACTTTCGTACGGGCTATGGCACTGAGACNGCAGCATTTCCTCTGCCTTTATCCCCTGCTTGGGCTTGCAATCAAAGCCTGGGGCTTTCAAAGGGCTTTACAATCCTGGGTTTACAATCTAAAGGCTGGGGTGTGTTTTTTTCCTTGTATTCTGTGCTGGGGGGTTACAATCTAATCCCTGGGTTTACAATCTAAGGGTGTGTGTGTGTGTGTGTGTGTGTGTGTTACAAAATAGAATATTGAATAAAAGTTTTTTTTTAAATTTACCCATGAGTTTTCTGCAACTTTTTCTCATTCCTGCCATGACCAACTCATGACTTTTAAAGAATATTTCCATGACAAATTTGTAACCCTATTTATAAGGCCCCTCGGTCTTGAACCCCCAAGGTTTGGGCTGTTGGTTCCAGCTGCTTGTGCCACCACCATGCTGTTCCTCAGCCCAGTCTTTCCTCCCTACCTCTTCTGTGTCTTCTCAGTCCTTGCCATGCAATGCCCATTTCCAGCTGTTTCCCATTTACTCCAGTTCTACCTTCCACCTTCCTGATTGTGTACCAGCTAGTATACAGGTCGATGAAAGCTTTGATATATAATTTTCATGCTGTTTGGAGCATGGCTGAATATGTAAGAGCCTTACCTCCTCTCTTAAACTGAAGGTTTTTTGATCCTATAATATATATATATAACATCAATGTAGGGTGGCCAGACATGCAAGTTTTAGATGGCATTTGTGATAAATACAGATTGCAGGGTGGCATTGGAGTGAATGCAGCCCTGCAACCTGTATTTCTCATAAGTGTCCTCTAAAATGTGCATATCTGGCCACCCTATAGCAATGTGATATTAGTGCCGCTGTTCAGCTCCAAGTCTTGGGTTCTAAAGAAGCAATCTCACATGGGCATAATTATTGGTGGAGGGATGTGGGGAACATGCCCCCCCCCCAAGTTAGGAGTGTGGGGGACAGCAGTGGTCCTGTCCCTCATTAAATTTCCATATGATTTGGCAGTCAGGACTGCTCGCTTTCAGGGAGCAGGTAAATTGAAGACAGTGGCAGCAGCAACAACACAGAGGTGCCCTCTCCTCACCACACATGGGAACAGCCCCAGTGGTAGCAGTGATCAGATTCCACTGGGGTGATATGCTGGCCCCAATAGTTGTCCCAGGACCCACTGCTGGCCACACTCTTCCTCTTGCTCTCCTTCACCTTCATCTATGCAGTGGTGGCACCAGATATCAGCGAAGGGGGCCAGAATAAGCGAGAAAGGAAAGGAGCATCTTAGCAGGAAGACAAGTTTACTCAGTCCTTCATCCCTGCTGGGTGCTGCTGCCACAAGTAGAAGAAGAGGGAGGAGGGCATGTGGAAAAGGGCAGCTAGCATGAAGTGCCAGAGCAAGGGAGGTAGAGGGTTTGGAGCTCTGCGATGCAGCTTGTGGGGGAGGGAGGGATCAGGGACCTGATTTTCTGCCCTGGCCTTGAGGTGGGTGATCTGTTGGTGGGGGAGGTGTTAACAGTGCCCTTGTAGTGGATGGATCATTACCTCCTGCGGGCCTGTCTTCCAGCACACATCTGCCCCTGGAGGGATGTGGAACCCGTTCGGTTGGTTCACCCCTGGAGACTGATGGAACTGGAAAGGCTCTAAAATGCTTTGGGGAAATTACCCTCTGATCTTGACGGCCGGATGTTTGATGGCCTCATTGCTATTTGGAATATATTGCTGACTGAGGCCATTGACCGGACATCTCCCAGGCATCTACTCCCTAGGCATCTGCACTACAGGCTTCCTTGGTTCACTGAGGATCTGCTGTTGCTAAAGCAAGAAGGGCAATGGTTAGAGTGATGGTGGCATCGTTCTCATGCTGAACCCAACAGATTGCAAGAGAGCCAGTTTGCGAGACTGTGCAGTCAGCAAAGAAGGGGTTCTTTGTTGACCTCATAGCATCAGGGAAGTCTTGTCCAGCAGAGCTTTTCCGAGTGTTGAGGGGGCTGGTTGGTCTGGCCTCCCTCCGCCTGGAACTGGAACCTTCCAGTGCCCACTGTGACATGTTTGTTGATTACTTAGCTGATAAAATCACTTACATTCACAATAACTTCGATGCTGCACTTTATTACAATAGGAGAACCAGAGTTCATGGAAGCCCTGCCATGTTCTACTTTGTTGGATCAGTTTCAGTGGCTCTTTCCTGCTGATATGGAAGACGTTCTTGGTATGGTCAGAGCCACCTCTTGTGAATTGGATCTGTGTTCATCCTGACTGGTTAAGGGCAGCCGGGAGACACTCGGGCTGTTGCTGGCAAGGGTGGTCAATGCCCTCTCCTCACCACACATGGGAACAGCCGCAGTGGTAGCAGTGATCAGATTCCACTGGGGTGATGAGTTGGCCCCAATAGTTGTCCCAGGACCCGCTGCTGGCCACACTCTTCCTCTTGCTCTCCTTCACCTTCATCTATGCAGGTGGGCAGGGTGCTGAGCTGCCTTAAAGAGGCAGTGGTTCAGCCCCTGCTCAAAAAACCATCTCTGGACGTTGACTCCCTCACTAGTTATCAGCCTGTCTCTAACCTTCCCTTTTTAGGGAAGGTTATTGAATGGGTAGTGGCTCGTTAGTTGGAGGAATATCTGGACCGATTCAATTTTCTAGAACCCTCGCAGTCTGACTTTCGTACGGGCTATGGCACTGAGACTGTACTTGTGGATTTGGTTGATGACCTTCACCATGAATTAGACCAGGGTTGTTCAACCCTGCTGATTCTATTAGATCTGTCAGCTGCTTTTGATACCATTGACCATGAGATGTTGGTGACTCACCTGCGCAACCGTGCTGGGGTGGGCACAGGGCCGGCCTTAGAAATTGCAGGGCCCAGGGCAAACACAAGATGCGGGGCCCTCTCAGCTCAACCCACTTTCCCATGGCTCCTCCCACTTTCCTGTGGCCCCTCCCATTTCCCAAGGCCCCACCCACTTCCATTTGACAATTAGAGAATTGTCATATAAGTTATTTTTAACTTGTCAGTACAATGTTCTCCAAAGGACATTTAAATTTGGTTTAAATGAAAGGGAGCCCAGGACACAGATATGGTTAAAAGGCAAATACTCTTATTTAAAACACAGGAGGGCATGCACACAACTGATAGGGACAGATTATCCATGGCCTGAACTCTCCTTCTCTGGAGCATATTCCTATTACACTCCCAACATAGGAGTTCAAACGTCGATCCAGCTGATCAAACACAACAGAGCTGAAATTAATATCCACAGTGAATATCTTATTTGTTGAATTTATCTGCTTTGAACCACTAATAGCTGCTCTTCAGTTCTCTTTGTCTGATAGCCATTTCAGCTATTTTGGATAGTTATTTGTAGGGTAGCATGAAACAACCAAATAACTATCCAAAATAGCTGCAATGGCTATCAGACAAAGAACTGAATAGCAGCTATTAGTGGTTCAAAGCAGACAAATTCAACAAATAAGATATTCACTATGGATATTAATTTCAGCTCTGTTGTGTTAGCCAAGATGGAAGTCATCCCTATTTCACCATTAAGGGAGCTCATAAAAATGGCTTGCAGAAGTGAATCTACATGTATTTGACCATGTAAGAAATTTGAGCCAGATAAAATGTTCATAGTATAAGCAGGCACTAATGTAGAGACAGAGCTGCAGGGTCGATATCCAATAACAACGGAGATCTGTTATAAATCTTTATAATATAGATGGACACAACCACACAATTCTTTCCTTGACTACATCTAAAGATACAGGGGGAAGAGGAGATGATTTTGCAAGAAAACAGGCTATTGTTTTTCTTAGCAAGATTTATGAGACAATAGACTCTTTTACATTGGTTTCCAACTTAATGTGCAATTGGTTGTTTTCTAGAAGCCAACCTATCACATATCTAACCCCAAATTAATACATGGCTCAATTTACACTCTACATTCCCAACAGTCTGGACTAAGGAGCTCAGTAACTATTAACATCAGTTGTGGTTTGCTAATGCAAAGCAGACAAGCACTTTTGGATGACCCTTTCTGTTCTGTGCAGGACTTTGTTGCATTCACAGCCTTAAGAAAAGTGGACCTGGGCAATGGCTAATACCATTACAGAAATTAGGGACTCTCAGAAGTTATTATAGCCTCTGAAAATGTATTGAATCAATTTGCAAAACAATATCCTTGCAACAAGTTTTAATTGCTAAGGTGTATTTTTGTAGAACACACAAATATGGTCACTTTGAAATTACAGATCCTATAAGCAGAGAAGCTTTGTGGTCTATACTGGTATGGAGTAGCCAACAGAGTTGCTCAGGCACAGACTAGAGCAATGCAGATTGAATAAAACACATGTCTTATTAGGTGATGTATCAAAGCTCATGTGTTCATTTAGCCAGTAATTCTATTACATGTGTCCTCCTTTACAAATAATGAAAGGCAGCACACAACAAAACCAAAATAAAACTATAATACAGCATTCCAGCATTGTCAATACCTTGCATCAGATGGATGGTACAATATAGGATATATCCATGCCACTAAAAAATTCACAGGAAAGGAAAACAGATTACCACGAATTCATTGGCATTGCTATTTCTCTGATGAAATAGTGAATTGTTATTTGTCTTGATAAACAAACACAATGGGTGTCTTAAGCAATCACATATTTTATTTATTTGAATTTTCACCCCATCCTTCCCCCTACAGAAGCTGAAGGACTGTATCCCACACTACGCCTGGACCTGGCAGGGAGATCTTTCGCTTACACCAGTGTTGCAAGAGGTGCAGAATGCACCCCCAGCCACACCACCACCCCTCCCCGCCATGGTCGGAAAGGACATAAGGGACATGAGTCATCGGACATTGGAAAAGCCTGAGCGAAGTCATGATTGAGCAACAAGGTAGCCTAAGGGAAAGGTTCTTTTATGCAAAAACCAGCCCACCCTTGGAAAAGGTGATAGAGGAGGCTCTGAGTAAATATTGAGGCAATTAAAATAAGGCCTCCTTCCTGTTTAAAGAAATCACTGGTGAATGGAATCTAGATTAGCAACGACTCCAAAGGCATGGACAATTAGAAGCACCCAATGTTTTGGCACCTCCACACCTGATCAGTGGGAATTGCCCGCCAGCACCAGATTCTCCTCATGATTCTCTTCTGTCCCCAGACTGATTAGAAATCTCCCCCTGTTTATGCCCTGATGTGTCCTTTGTCTCCGCGGCCACAGTTTGTTTACCCTTTGCCTCTTCCCTTTTGTGTAAAAGCTAGACACACTGGCACCTCTTTCCCGTCGCACCTATTGACATTCTTGGCCCCTCTGCCCCTGTGGGCATGTTCCTTTTCTCAGACCTAAACCCATCCAGGAAATCTCTCACATCTTCCCATCTCACCTATTCTGGTATACTTTAGCTGATCCCAAATATTTTGTCCCAAAACTTATAACCACTCGAATTGGGACAGCAAAGCTGGCACCATGTGGCACTTCAAGTGGCACTGAGTACTGGTGCAAGATTCAGTTTACCAACTCCTCAGAACTTTTAAACAATCTTAGGTAAGACTAAGTGAACCCGTGGTTTTCAAAAATGGAGGAGTACCTCCAGAGTATGGGGCTCTCCAAGGGCTACCTAGCTCACAAAACACCACCGGTTGTGATGATGGAGGTTTTGCAAAGAGCTGATGACATTGATAGGCAGGTTGATATCGGCGATTCACCATATATGAGGGCCTATATTGATTGGGTGCCACCTCAGGGCCAAATGGCTGCCTATTTAATTGCAGACATTTCACTAACAGCCAAGCGATTAATCTTTCAGGCAAGGGTTAATGCCCTCCCGTCGCAGGTATTAGAAGGGAGGATTCAAAGAACGCCTTTTGCGGATAGAATCTGCCCTTTTGACAATTTGACTGCCGAAACTCCTGGCCATATGATGTTGTAGTGTCATTTATATGACAAGGTGAGGGACAAGCTTTTGACCCCTTTACTTGGTAGATTCCCTGGACGTTTGGAGGAGGCATGGGTGGATTTTTTGCTCAATAGCTCTGATATTCAAATTATTAAGATATTGACATGGTTTTTACTGCAAATGGTACACTGCAGGCAAGATTTTATTAACTTTAGGGTTATTGTTTATAGCTCCTCTTGCTTTGGAGCCCTGGTCCACTCCTAAGACTCTTTATGGTATGGGAATTGTTTGGTGTCTTTAATTTGACTTGGTGCTGAGCCTCCTTTGTATCTTTATTTTGTATGTATGTATGATATGTTTGCCATGATCTGGCTTCCTTCATTTATGGGTTAAGGGGGTTGGAAGGGATGTGCCATGGCAATTGGAACCATAGAAGTTTGAAAGTGTGGGCAGTTTTCTTTTCATTGAGCTAAATCCTTCGCTTCATTGCTCTTAATTGCGATTATAATCTTCACAGTTGATTATGTTTTATTTTGTATATTGTTTATGGTTTTATTTTGTGTATGTGAATATTCTTGGTTGCAATGGCCTGTGGCCATGCTTGAATAAACTTAAACTTGAAACTTGTTTGGGGGACTGTATTTCACCCACCTCTTCATGTGGCTCCCCCAGTCTGCCTCAACCAGCAGCAGTTGTCCCTGGCCCCTGCAAACGTAATCTAGCCTGAAGTAACCCCCCCACCCCTTTTGTTTGAATTGTTGAAGAAAGGAATACAGTAAGGATGGTTTGTGAATGATAGAGATCCTTCTTCAGTGCTGATGTAATTTGTGTGTGTGCTTGACCATGTGGGATGTGTGAGTAAGGGTGCATGTATATTTGTATACTTGAGAAGATCCCCTATGTGGGGTGTGTGAGTATGGCTAGCAGTGGTCATAGTGTCCTGAGGTGTTCAGCTTTGATAAATTCTGAGCTCTGTAAGAATTCATGAGATGGTAGGTCTCTCTCTCTCTGGCTATGAGTTTTTGTAAAAGAGAGGTGGCGTTTGTTTCTTACAGCAAGACGTTTCTTTGTAAAGTAGTTAAGCTTATCAGTTTGCAGTGAAGTTCCCTAGCAGGGAGGTCCTTTTCAGGTTAAATGAAAAGGACTTTTCAGGGTGTTGACAACTCTGAAGAGAGCTTATCTTCACCTTTGACCTATGTGTTGGTGTGTGCATTTATGTGTGCGAGCTTGATACTGAGTAAGCCTGCAGGAAATAGAGGATGTATACCTGCTTTATGTGAATACATGAGCGTGCACCCGTGTGGGATGGAATTGTGTGAGCGCATGTGCAGGTGTGATGGATGTTTTGTATGAGGCTTGTGTGTGTAGGGGGGGTGGCCTGTGGGTGTGCCTGTGGGACTGCAGAAGTGTTTGTATGTGTGTATGCTTGAGGATTCTTGCTTGATGGTTTGGGGATGGGCAGAGTTGCTGGAGTCTGACTTTTGATGTTGCTACTGTAGCCCTGGAGAGGCCCTGATGGTATGTGTGTGATGGCAGCGTGAGATTGGCTGACGTAAGCTTCCATTTTTTGCCCCCTAAAAGAACAAGGAATGGGGCTGGAGTAGAAGTAAAATACACAATTGGCTCTTTGAACTAAGACACCCCCCCCTCCAAGAACCAGCAACAAGAAAGCCAGGAGACTCAGCCCCCACATTTGGTGAGTTCTCCCTCACCCCCTCAGTAAGAGAGCCACCTCAGGCCCTCATTGGAGTGGTCTAATGGAAAGCAACGGGGGGGATTGTGGAGAAGGAACTCTCTTTTCCATTTCAGCTCATCCTCCTCGTTCCTAAGGAAATTTCGCCTCAAGGCAAGACACCGCCCCGGAATTTTTTGTATGTGTGTGTCCCCTCTGGAAGCCAAGATGCAAGCGGACTTGCTGGTGGGGTGGGTGATTGGAGTGGCGAGCGTGATTACAGGATCCACGTCAGAGAAGGAGCCGAGCGGAAGCCCCATGATCCCCACGAGGGTATGGAAATGTGTGCCGCGGAGAGCACAGTCAGGAACCGAGTTCGTGTGTCGGATGCCCAACCTGTATGTGCACCGGAACCAGTCATGGGCCTTTGCCTCTGCCTACATCTTCTATGTCCTGAACAACGAGACTGGATGCACTTGGGAAAATACAGCCAACTGTACATGTTGAGACTCTGGAGAAAGGACCAAACTTCGTTACTCCCTTCCATTGAACACTGAACCCAAAGGGAAGGACTCCAGCCTCCGGGTGTGGTGCAAACCTTCTGCTGGAGCTGCTGACCCCAGCATTCTCAGGGACAAGGACTTGAGGACTTGTGACACTGTAAAAGTCTCTACAGTTGCCTGGACAATTGGAACTCCTCTCCACATGACGGTGGTTGCAGGTACTGAAAGTCCCCGAACTCCTGGAGATGAACTTTTGATTACCCTGACTTCTCCAGATGGGAAAAGGACTTCTTGGGCAATTTTAAATTGGGAACCACAGGGGTGGGAGATAAAGGATAATGAGCTGCACAAACCAGGTCCACCTGATTGGATTATTCCACTGGAGGAAACTCACTGTGACAGATACAAACAGGTAATTTGCCTTAATTTTTCTGGCCACATTTCTTTCATGAAGGAGCAGATATTGGTGGGGGCTTATAAATTAGAATTTTGAATTGGGACCCAAAACACTGTAGAGATTCACCCCATAATTGAGCATGTACAATGTCTTCAGAAATTAACAGTCATGGGTTCTCATGTACTTGCATGTACTCAAACTAGACCAGCCTGTGACAATACTTTTGAATCCTCAGATTTCTCTGAAGGAGGTCCAGGTGGATCTAGCCGAAATGAAAATTTCACAGGCAGTTCCAAGGTGTGCCCCTTTTCTTAAAATTAGCCAAACAGGATGGTCTAAATGGGTGTCCATGTGGCAACACTGGAACCCCAGGACTCGGGCTAGGCGTGAATTGTCGGATTGGTTGGGAACAACAGGAGCGGGAGCTTCATTCATAGATGCTGCCAACAATGAGTTACTGATGAACAAAGTCTCTTATGCCACCAGAGATATGGGGAAACTTAGCGCTCCGGTTACAGAATCTTTTGCACAACTAGTAAGAGAACAAGCAGTGATCAGTAGAATTTTGCCCACCTGGGAGTCAATTCTGGAAAAAGATGACTTGCTCCTAATCTCTGGAATGCAATCCTTGCAAAATAATGTCTTGTTAGTGTTAGCCTGTATGCCCAAAGCTTTGCTCAAGGTGTAACTCTGGGGATGATCTGGCAAGCAAAAGAGGGACATATCCCCCTAGAGTTAGTAATTTGTGTAGATGTTATATGCTCTTGCAGTTTCAGCTTATCCGGACTGTAGTCACCGAAGGCTGCTATGCTTGCCTTGACTATGACCTTCAGATTTGTACTTGTACTCTGGGTGAGACGGAGACAGTTGAGCACTTCCTCCTGCGATGTCCTTACTATCATGTTCTGAGGGTTACCTGGTTATGTCCCCTGCTGAAAGACGGTATGGATATTGTCTCAGACAAATGTTACAAATGTTTACTTACCTTGTCTAACACAGAGGATATGGTTGCTATAGCAACATTCCTCTGGTTAGCAATGAAAAGAAGAACGGAACTTAAAGTAAAACTTAAGGCCATTAAGGCAGTAGCAAATATAGCCTAAGAGATGGACGTTTAGTCTATTCTTTTTATCCCTGCAGGTATTTATCTGCTAAATGCTTTATTTAATGTTGCCCAAAGTATTCGAAGTTGTTTTTACAATTTCTGAGTTGTTAGCTTGCNAGTGAAGTTCCCTAGCAGGGAGGTCCTTTTCAGGTTAAATGAAAAGGACTTTTCAGGGTGTTGACAACTCTGAAGAGAGCTTATCTTCACCTTT
Source organism: Sphenodon punctatus (assembly GCA_003113815.1). Classification (NCBI taxonomy): domain Eukaryota; kingdom Metazoa; phylum Chordata; class Lepidosauria; order Sphenodontia; family Sphenodontidae; genus Sphenodon; species Sphenodon punctatus. The sequence continues at coordinate 326,597 of QEPC01012309.1, forward strand.
GACCTATGTGTTGGTGTGTGCATTTATGTGTGCGAGCTTGATACTGAGTAAGCCTGCAGGAAATAGAGGATGTATACCTGCTTTATGTGAATACATGAGCGTGCACCCGTGTGGGATGGAATTGTGTGAGCGCATGTGCAGGTGTGATGGATGTTTTGTATGAGGCTTGTGTGTGTAGGGGGGGTGGCCTGTGGGTGTGCCTGTGGGACTGCAGAAGTGTTTGTATGTGTGTATGCTTGAGGATTCTTGCTTGATGGTTTGGGGATGGGCAGAGTTGCTGGAGTCTGACTTTTGATGTTGCTACTGTAGCCCTGGAGAGGCCCTGATGGTATGTGTGTGATGGCAGCGTGAGATTGGCTGACGTAAGCTTCCATTTTTTGCCCCCTAAAAGAACAAGGAATGGGGCTGGAGTAGAAGTAAAATACACAATTGGCTCTTTGAACTAAGACACCCCCCCCTCCAAGAACCAGCAACAAGAAAGCCAGGAGACTCAGCCCCCACATTTGGTGAGTTCTCCCTCACCCCCTCAGTAAGAGAGCCACCTCAGGCCCTCATTGGAGTGGTCTAATGGAAAGCAACGGGGGGGATTGTGGAGAAGGAACTCTCTTTTCCATTTCAGCTCATCCTCCTCGTTCCTAAGGAAATTTCGCCTCAAGGCAAGACACCGCCCCGGAATTTTTTGTATGTGTGTGTCCCCTCTGGAAGCCAAGATGCAAGCGGACTTGCTGGTGGGGTGGGTGATTGGAGTGGCGAGCGTGATTACAGGATCCACGTCAGAGAAGGAGCCGAGCGGAAGCCCCATGATCCCCACGAGGGTATGGAAATGTGTGCCGCGGAGAGCACAGTCAGGAACCGAGTTCGTGTGTCGGATGCCCAACCTGTATGTGCACCGGAACCAGTCATGGGCCTTTGCCTCTGCCTACATCTTCTATGTCCTGAACAACGAGACTGGATGCACTTGGGAAAATACAGCCAACTGTACATGTTGAGACTCTGGAGAAAGGACCAAACTTCGTTACTCCCTTCCATTGAACACTGAACCCAAAGGGAAGGACTCCAGCCTCCGGGTGTGGTGCAAACCTTCTGCTGGAGCTGCTGACCCCAGCATTCTCAGGGACAAGGACTTGAGGACTTGTGACACTGTAAAAGTCTCTACAGTTGCCTGGACAATTGGAACTCCTCTCCACATGACGGTGGTTGCAGGTACTGAAAGTCCCCGAACTCCTGGAGATGAACTTTTGATTACCCTGACTTCTCCAGATGGGAAAAGGACTTCTTGGGCAATTTTAAATTGGGAACCACAGGGGTGGGAGATAAAGGATAATGAGCTGCACAAACCAGGTCCACCTGATTGGATTATTCCACTGGAGGAAACTCACTGTGACAGATACAAACAGGTAATTTGCCTTAATTTTTCTGGCCACATTTCTTTCATGAAGGAGCAGATATTGGTGGGGGCTTATAAATTAGAATTTTGAATTGGGACCCAAAACACTGTAGAGATTCACCCCATAATTGAGCATGTACAATGTCTTCAGAAATTAACAGTCATGGGTTCTCATGTACTTGCATGTACTCAAACTAGACCAGCCTGTGACAATACTTTTGAATCCTCAGATTTCTCTGAAGGAGGTCCAGGTGGATCTAGCCGAAATGAAAATTTCACAGGCAGTTCCAAGGTGTGCCCCTTTTCTTAAAATTAGCCAAACAGGATGGTCTAAATGGGTGTCCATGTGGCAACACTGGAACCCCAGGACTCGGGCTAGGCGTGAATTGTCGGATTGGTTGGGAACAACAGGAGTGGGAGCTTCATTCATAGATGCTGCCAACAATGAGTTACTGATGAACAAAGTCTCTTATGCCACCAGAGATATGGGGAAACTTAGCGCTCCGGTTACAGAATCTTTTGCACAGCTAGTAAGAGAACAAGCAGTGATCAGTAGAATTTTGCCCACCTGGGAGTCAATTCTGGAAAAAGATGACTTGCTCCTAATCTCTGGAATGCAATCCTTGCAAAATAATGTCTTGTTAGTGTTAGCCTGTATGCCCAAAGCTTTGCTCAAGGTGTAACTCTGGGGATGATCTGGCAAGCAAAAGAGGGACATATCCCCCTAGAGTTAGTAATTTGTGTAGATGTTATATGCTCTTGCAGTTTCAGCTTATCCGGACTGTAGTCACCGAAGGCTGCTATGCTTGCCTTGACTATGACCTTCAGATTTGTACTTGTACTCTGGGTGAGACGGAGACAGTTGAGCACTTCCTCCTGCGATGTCCTTACTATCATGTTCTGAGGGTTACCTGGTTATGTCCCCTGCTGAAAGACGGTATGGATATTGTCTCAGACAAATGTTACAAATGTTTACTTACCTTGTCTAACACAGAGGATATGGTTGCTATAGCAACATTCCTCTGGTTAGCAATGAAAAGAAGAACGGAACTTAAAGTAAAACTTAAGGCCATTAAGGCAGTAGCAAATATAGCCTAAGAGATGGACGTTTAGTCTATTCTTTTTATCCCTGCAGGTATTTATCTGCTAAATGCTTTATTTAATGTTGCCCAAAGTATTCGAAGTTGTTTTTACAATTTCTGAGTTGTTAGCTTGCATAGGCATCTAATTGCATGCAAGCTTGAGATGTTTAGATATGAATTGTCATATTACCAAGATTGGTTGTCTTGTCGAATGGAAAGATTTTAATTTTCTTGTAATTAATTAACTGTCTATTTAAGAATTTCTTTGTATTTTACACCTGTATTATTTTGTTTGTGATTGTTTGTTTGTTTGTTTGTATATGTGGGCCATAGCGAAAGCGAAAGCCGTCAATAAAAATAAAATTCAAATAGTAAATCTAATTTGAGCCAAATTGACTACAAGAGAGAACGAGCTTCAGGATTGGTGGAAGCTTGTGAATGTGAGTTATGACTCTACCCAAAACCAGATGAAATTGTTTATAATAACGATCTCAGCTGGAGAAGCCCTGAGAGCATTCCCAGTTGTCCTGCTGGGGTGGCAGATTGGCCATAATAAGATTTTGTATTCCAGGGATCCCAACTGATACGCCTTTCTCTGGGAGGGTAGCTTTAAGACTGTAAATACACGCAGGTGCGAATATAGAGATAATTTATGATTTGTGCGTTTAGATGATAACTTAGAGATGAATGACCCTTGTTTTTCTCCCTTCCTTGGTAATAAGTCTATTTGTTCCTTTGATATTAGAAAAGAAAATGAATCAGCTTTAGTATATATTGGTAAAGGTTGTGTATGTGTTAGAACTGTATGTGACCATGTAATCATTAATAGCATAGAAATTCACCCAATGATCCCCCTCCTCAATAGATGTTTTTGTAATGTATCTGTGATTGTAGGTTGTGATTTTAAGTACATAACTCCGGTCTGGACTGTGCAACATATGCAGCTGTTTCCCTCCCTATATCAGTCTGTCTACCCAGTTTCATTGGGCATGGGGCTTTCCTTTCTGATAACTCTTCTCTCCCACCCCTCCTTACAACAAGAGCTGGAAAAGACTCAGCAGTCAGGGCAAGCCGCTTCTATAACAGTACAGCACAACAAACAGCTTATCTAAAAGATCATGGCAGACATTAAATCTGCCGGTCAGCATGCCTGGTGGGAGTCCTTGCTAGGCTGGGATTCCCAGTCCACTGGTGTTTTTAACGTAATGCTCCACCCGATCGTGTTGATAATCATCTTCAGAATTGGATTGGTATTTTGCATGTTCAGGCTAGTATGCTGGATTAGGCGAACCACGGCTCAGCTGCAGCACCTTGATGACCGCGAGCACTTCCAATGGTAATGTGGAGACGATGGCTAACAGTGGATTCTTGTCCCCAATGGGGGGAATTGTGGCGATAGGGGCAGAATGCACCCCAAAAGGACAGCTCCCCCACCCCTGGTTGGAAAGGACATGAGGGACATGAGTCATCAGACATCTGAAAAGCCTGAGCGAAGCCATGGTTGAGCAACAATGTAGCCTAAGGGAAATGTTCCTTCATGCAAAAACCAGCCCACCCTTAGAAAAGGTGATAGAGGAGGCTCTGAGTAAAAATTGGGGCAGTTAAAATAAGGCCTCCTTCCTGTTTAAAGAAATCACTGGTGAATGGAATTGAGATTAGCAATGACTCGAAAGGCATGGACAATTAGAAGCACCCAATGTTTTAGCACCTCCACACCTGATCAGTGGGAATTGCCTGCCAGCACCAGACTCTCCTCATGATTCTCTTCTGTCCCCAAACTGATTAGAAATCTCCCCCTGTTTATGTCCTGATGTGTCCTTTGTCTCCACGGCCCCAGTTTGTTTCCCCTTTGCCTTTTCCCTTTTGTGTAACTAGACACACTGGCACCTCTTTCCCGTCACACCTATTGGCATTCTTGGCCCCTCTGCCCCTTTGGACATGTTCCTTTTCTCAGACCTAAACCCACCCAGGAAATCTCTCACATCTTCCCATCTCACCTATTCTAGTATACTTAAGCTGATCCCAAATCTTTTGTTTCAAACTTATAACCACTCCTGGCTCCCCTTCTGAAACTGAGAAAACTTTGGAAGCAAACACATGCAGGTCTCTCTGTGCATGTCTGGATCTTAAGGGGTCTCCCAGACTTTGATCTGTCCCTCCTCTGCATCCCCGAACTTCGCTGGATC
>QEPC01012309.1:335260-347299 GCA_003113815.1 Sphenodon punctatus
GGGATATAAATTTAAAAATAAATAAATAAATAAAAATAACCGGTCCACCACCCTGATGAGGGCATAGGAGGGCTGGAATCCAGACTTCCAGAAAGTAACGGTCCAACCACAACAAAGGTGTTGGAACACCACCAGTAATTGGAACCCTTGTATCCAGGCTGGTGTAAAACATCAAGTCCAATGTGTGCCCCACCTCATGTGTCAGGCCAGATATTATCGGAGATAGGCACATGTTACATAAGGAACACTGCGGAAAAGAGAAAGCCATAGTTAGTTGTTGGTGGATGGGACAGCTTTGGAATGTTAAGCAAACCTGGACAGTGATTGGTGCATTTTAAAAGAGCTACTGACCAGGGTGGACCGTTGAAGGAGAGAGAGGACAGAAGGGATTGGAGGAGCTGTGACATGTCTTGAATCGATCTTATCTGTTATCTGAACGTGAAATCTGAACTGTTACCTGTTCTTTATCTGTAATAAATGTAATTGTGTTCATGCCTAACCTGGAGGCTGGGGTTCAGTCTGTCTTGTCCCTGCTTGGCTACAACACTGCTAATAAGGGATCACCACCAGGAACCAGGTCTGGGAAAGGTGAAACACCACTAGAGAGAGAGCAAACCCGGACCAAGGGTCAGACCTGTGGACTCTTGGGGAGTGAGAAGTAACAGGCTGGTGGCAGCGAAAGGTCCCAGAGTCCAGAGGATCGCTACAGCACATGGTTGTCATGGTGGCCATGAACTCCTGCAAGACCAGCCTCAGCATGTATGTTGAAATCACCCAAGACAATAAGTCTGGGTGTCCTCAACACCACATCCGAGACCAGCTCAGCTAGAGCAGTTAGGGAATCGGCTGTGCAGCGCGGTGGTTGGTGTACCAAGAGGAATCCCAATCTATCTGGGGCTAAATCCAATACAAGGTGGATACACTCCATATTGGGTGAGTCAGGTATCAGATACCTCTGAAAGACCAAGATGTATTTACAGATCACAACAACTCTGCACCCCTGATCCTAGGCCGATGCTGCACCGAGTACCCGGCTGGCACCATCTGGGACAATATAGGTCCAGATGCTTCATCCAGCCAGGTCTCTGTAGTGTAGACGAGGTCAGCGACCTCATCCTGAGTAAGATCAAAGATGGTAGTGGTTTTATTTGCCACTGACCTCGCATTAAGCAGCATCAGATTCAGATCAGGGGCCCTACCGGCCTCAGCTCCCCCGTATCCCAAGACAGGAGGGGACCAGGACACCAGGACACATAAGACACCTTTCCTGATGTCCCAGTTAATATTTGTTCCCCTCCCTGCCATACCTCCCCATGCCCAACACGACCCCAATCTGTTCAAAAGCTGCCCCATGCTCTACCTCCCCGAAAGAGAATCTCCCGTCCAACTCCCAATGACCAATCCCCAAGCACAATCACCCTCACAAGGTGAACAAGGCTCCAGGAGGGAGTGGGGCCGGAGATCAGACCCTGAGCCCAGCATCCCTGGAGGTAGATTAGCAGCAAAGGCAAGTGTGGAAACCGCCCCCCCACATCCCCCTAAATCCCTCATACCAAAGGCCCCCCTCTCACCAGGGGTCCATGGCAACGTCCTCCCATCCCTATCCCCCTCCCCCCCGAGGGGTCCAGGCACTCTCCATTTCTGCCCAGACTCACCCATCTCACCAGAGGGTTGAGGCAATCCCATCCTTCCCAACCACCCCTGGCCCTCTGTGCCTACACCCCTCCCTCTCATAAAGGAGTTATGGTACAACCAACCATACAGCTGAAACAGCCGCCCTGAGCTGTTTCAGGAGGGGCGGGGTAAAAATACGATTAAATAAATAAAATAAATAAAATAAATAAATATATTCAAGACAACTTCAAAATTAAAGAAAAAAACAACAACTAAAACAACCCTCAAGTGAGCAAACACAAAAAGCAACTAAGCAAAGAAGTAGTTCTGTGTAGCAAACAACAGAATTAATGCAGCCTGGCTGTCTAAGGACAATGTCCAATATAAGTGAATGGGATTTTTGGTTGCAAAAAGGGACATGCCTTCCCTTAGTGCCCTTATTGTTATAAATCAGGCTCCCTACTTAACTTTTGGCCTTCTATCTACTGTTTGGAACAGGGACCCTAAACCAGCACTTCCTGGGATTCTGAATCCTGGCTGGCTCCATAGAGCCACTGCCGCACTTGGACCTGGGCTCTAGTTTCAGACTAAGGGTCCTGGGTTATACCTCCAGCCTGCTGATTGGATGCCTTCAGGATATATAGGTCTTCCCAGCAGAAACAGGAGACTGGGAAGGACATCATTCCTCCCTGATCCCCTGTCACTGTCCTGGTTCCTTACCTTGTTTCTGTGCTTGACCTGAAACCTGTACTTGACCTGACCCAGGCTTGAACCAGCACCCTTAAGACCCTGGGCACAGTGGCTGGCTCTGCAGCACCACCATTGTGACCAGGTGTGGCCCTTGATCCAGTTCTGCTGGCTCTGCTCCAATATCTGAATAGCCGATGGAGCTCCACTCCAACCAAACTCTGATTGGCTGTTGGTTGTGCATGTCTATCAGTATAAAAGGCACATGACAGGAAGTGGAGGGCAGGTGGAGCAACACTTAGGCCTCCTGTGTGTCCTGACTCCTGTGTTTCCTGCCTCCTGCTCCAGACCCAGCGTGACCTGTTTGTCTGCCTTGAGCCGATACCTCCAGCTTGACCCACTACTTGACTCTGAGCACGTTCTGGATTGTTACTTGGTTCTCACACTTGCACAGTTCTGATCGTTCTGGAACTCCTGTCTTGTCCTGAACCTGTCGCCACTCGCGCCTGATTTCAAAAGGTGACTAATGCTAACTGAATCTGAACCGGTTTCCGTTCCTGCCTTATACGAGTCTGTTTCCAAACCAAAGCCTGGTCCTGTTTGAGACCTGGTCCCGGTCCTGGTCCCGGTCCTGATCCTGGCCCTGCCTCACTGTGCTTTCCTATTCCTACCTAAATTCAGTTTTGTTTCTGATCCTGAAGACTGTCCACATCCCAGTGTGCTGCTGTGACAAAAAGGGCCAATGTACTACTCTCCCTGAAGTGAATGGTATTATTTACATCAGAACAAGGGGTACTGGCAGCACTAAACAGATGGAGGATTACACAGTTCTGCCAAATTCTAGGGATCAATTTGTAGCATGACTGGTCAGGACTCAGCTCTGCAAGACCTCACCTATAGACTTAACTAGATGCAGACGCATCAGCATCAGCGTTTCCCGTGATAGCATTGGGGCCGATCAGCATCACTAAATAGCAAATTGACGACAGCAATAGCCATGGTCCCCATCAAGCTTAATCTGGCCCTGAACACAGGCTGGCAAAGTAAGGGCACGTGCCCAGGGACTGCTAGAGTTTGGGTTGTGGCAGCATATCTCCAATGGCCGCTTTAAATATTCCCCCGCTTCCAGGGTCAAGGGTTAAGACTTCTAGGGCAGGCTTGAGCCACAGCAACTTTTTTTTTTTTTCTTTAAAATCGAGCACTGCCTATTTCCTTCCTCACATGTGCAGGTGAGTCGTTTTCTTTTTTTAAAATCAAGCAAAGCCTATTTCCTTTCTGGGCCATCTTGAAGCAGAGCTACAAGTTTGTTGTCCCTTATTTGGGGCTTCATACAAGCTGGCAATCTAGACCTTAAACTGAAGGCTGTGCTTTTACACCTGTTCCTTTGCACACGTGTGCAACTGCACAGAAGCAAAGGAACAGAGAGTCAGACCTCTTAGGCCCAAACTTTCCAGAAGTTCAGACTTAATGTTGTTGCTATTGGAATCATGACTCATCTTATTCAGCACTTTCAAAAAGACTGAGCAATGATCACTTACAGTATTGACAAGCAAATGTGTTTATGAAAATCAGATCAATACATGATTTAGAGACATTCAATTTCCCATATTTCATTTGTAAATTGTTCACTGTAGATTTTATTTACTTTATTATGAAAGCCCTGGGCTTTATAGAAAATCAATTCTATGCCATCTAAATGTTGTCTTATAGCTCAGCATGGCCTCATTTTATTTTATTTTCCCAGGGTTCCTATTAATAGGGACATATATTAGAGATATCTGTCATGAATGCACTATGCTATTTTGCTGGAGAGAGTCAAGAAATTTGCTAAAGTATTGTTCTAAACTTTTAGCTTGAATAATTTAGATTTTCCTAGTGACTGATTAATCATGGATGTTTATACAATAGGAAGGTCTAATTAAAATAAATTAAAGTTAACTTGTCAGAATTGTCACACATTCAAGGATTAGTCAAGAAAACTCTGGGCCAACTTTTTTTCTGCTATGTGGTGGTATAAATCTATATCTTCTCCACTGAAGCCAATGGAGTTATATTTATTTATTTATTTAGTTAGTTATTTGTATTCCGCTTCCTCCAGCCCTACGGCAGCTTGGGGTGGCTCATGAGACATTTAAAAATATATAAAAACAATTCATAAAAGGGATTACTAAAACAATAAAAACAAACAACAACAAGGAAGTAACACCACTGGTAACCCCCCCTTATTCTCTCCCCCCCCCAAAGGCTCAGATGAACAACCAGATCTTACAGGCCCAACGAAAGGCCAACAGGTGGGAGCAAGGCGAGCTTCCTCTGGGAGGGAGTTCCACAGCCGTGGTGCGGCCACGAAGAACGCCCTCTCCATTGTGGCCCCCCAGTTCACCTAGGGGACCTCCAAGAAGGTGTCCCCGGTAGACCTCAGCGGTCACTCTATGGCCCGGGGAGTGAGATGGTCTCTCAGATAGGAGGGTCCCAGACCGTGTAGGGCATTAAAGGTAATAAATAATAATAATAATAATAATAATAATTTTATTCAATTATGTGACCACAGGTCATTGCAAAAAGAAACCATAAGCAATACAAACAAAGAGCATTAACAACCAAAAAACTAACGGACAAACCAACAAGAATAAAACCAAAAAACTAATAAATAAATACGCACTTATGAACAAGCATAAGCATATAAGGACATAAAAGTTTAAAAATTTAAAAGCAAAGTATACAACAGCTTCAGTACATAAAGAAGAAAAGGCTGAAACAGCCAATTCAGTGTTTACGAAGTTTTAAGGCCAAAGTGACCATATTTAACATCATATCATGTGAATTAGAAGCCAAACACAACTGAAGCAACTGGAGTAAAGAAGAGTGGGGACAAGAAACCAACCAAGGAGCCAAATGGAGCTTCCTTAAAAAGGAGGTGAGTGGGCACTGAAATAATATATGAAGCAAGTCCTCAGCTTGACCTTGATTGCAGCAACAGACTATCTTTATACGGGGTGCCATTGTGCCTACCTGCCAAGACCTGAAAGGCAATAAGATCAAAGCGCAACAGCGTGAGAGCCCTTCGAAGATTCCGGTCTTCAACTATACTTAGAAGAAGGCTTGTTCAGGTCAGAGCTTGAAACATATGGCTGGATCCTCCACACAAGATGTAATTGGCAAAAGGCTCCCTTGGCCACCGCCACCGCCCCCACCTAACGATCCAGGCGGAGGTCAGGGTCGAACAGAACCCCCAAACTCTGCACCTGCGGGGCCAGCGGGGGGCAGATCCCCTCCACAAGGGGAGCCATCACCTCCGCTGCCCTACCCACCAACATCATCACCTCTGACTTATCAGGATTCAGCTTCAGTCTGCTCAGCCTCATCCAGTCACTCACTGCTAGCAAGCACTGGGAAAGCACCGAGACTGCAGGACCTGAGTTTGTTGAAAAAGAGAGGTAAAGCTGGGTATCAGCAGCATACTGGTGGCAAAGCACATGAAACCTTCTCACGACCTCACCCAGGGGTTCCATATAGATGTTAAATAAAAGTAGAGAAAGAATTGAACCTTGCGGTACACCACAAGAGAGATCAAGAGGGCCAGATGTTTCTTCCCCCAGCACCACCCACTGGCTTCTCTCCGAGAAGAATGAGCGGAGTCATCCTAAGTCAGTCCTGTCCACTCCCCCCAGGGTCCGCAACTGTCTCAAAAGCAACCTATGGTCCACCATATCAAACACTGCTGGGAGATCTAGTAGGATCAGAAGTGTTGAATGTCCTAAATCCATCTCTCGACAAAGGTCATCTACCAAGGCCACCAGTGCAGTCCCGGTGCCATATCCTGAACGAAAACTGATTGAAAAAGATCCAGAAAACCAATGCTATTCAGATGACCCGGGAGCTGCTGGGCCACCACCCATTCAATAACCATGATGGTTTTTTGAGCAGGGGCCACACCAACACCTCCTTGAGGCAGTCCGGCATCCTGCCCTCATGAAGGGAGGCACTGATCACTCCCACCAGCACCAGTCCCAGTCTCCCTGGAGGCTTTCACCAGCCAGGACGGACATGGATCTAGTTCACAAAATGTAGCCCCAACAGACCCCAGAACCCCCTCAGCAGTGGCCGGCTGGACTTGAGCAATCTTATCTGCAAAATAGTTTACAAACTCCTCACAGCAGGCTTGGGAAACCTCCCCCTCTAGGCAGAGTGAGGCCAGACTGACCAGCCCTGTCACCACCCGGAAAATCTCCGCTGGACACAACTTCACAGCGGCTAGGAGGGCAGCAAAGAATTCCTTCTTTGCCATCCTCACGGTCACAGCATAGGACCACAAATGAGTCCGATGCTGCAGCCAATTGAATTCAGCATGAGAGCGGCACCAGCAGCAGTCTAACCGCCACCCTTCCCACTTCAAACACTGCAGCCCCTCAGTAAACCAAGGAGCTCTTCAGTAACGAAGCAGAAGGAGTGGATGCCTGGGAGTCACCCAATCAATGACCCCACCCAACAAGGTGTTCCAAGCTTGAACAAGATCATCAACCAAGCGGCCTTTAAGGTCTAAGGACATCTCCCCCAGGGTTTCCTGGAACTGCCATGGTTCCATCAGCCTTTGGGGGCAGACCAACCTAATAGGTCCCACTTATTTCCACGGGCTGCCATGCGCTAGGAAGCTGGTCTGCAGGAGGTAATGATACGTCCATGACAAGGGCATAGAACTTACTTCCCCCACTACCTGATCACCCGCCTCAAGGCCAGAGCACAACACCAGGTCGAGCATATGCCCCCCCCCCACATGTGTGGGGCTGCTAACCATCTGGGATAGGACCATGGTTGCCATGGCGGCCATGAACTCATTCTCTGCCTCAACAAGGTCAGTGCCGGCATCAATGTTGAGATCCCCAGGACCACAGTGTAGCAGGGGGGGGTCTTCCCAGGGCCTCACGGGGCACTGGGGTATCACTCACGGGGAATTAGCTCACTCCCTGCTATGCCGTTTCAGCCTCGAGCCTCGGCTGAATCCCCCTCTTTACAGAAGACCCCTGTGTGCGCTCAGCCCTCTGACTGGCCTCCACAGCCCCCTTCTTAAAGGCGCAGCAGCCCCACAGGACTGTTCCCTGCTACACACAGTCCTTGGGGAGCGCAGCACCACCAGCTCCACTAGAGTGGTAAGGGATGTTGCCAGACAGGAAGAAGCATGGTACACCAGCAGCACCCCAATTCTGTCCCTGGCCAACTGAAACACAAGGTGAAGGGCCTCGATCCCTGCGAAAGGGAGAGAGAAGAATTTGACTCACAGATGGTTGGCTCTTCGGATTTAATTCTGCATAAGTATTCTACCAAAATAAGGCCTTTTGCCAGGTCTGGAAAGTTTCCTAGTTATACTGACTAAACAGAGAATTTACCAGTGAAAGATTTTGGTTCTGCAGAAAGGGTAAAAACAGACATGTTGGTGGCACAGCAGCTCCCCAGCCCGGGAAACAGCCATCCCTCCCCAGGTGGCACTAAACGAATGTATCTGTGGGTGGAGAGCTGTCCTGCTGCCCGAATGTCCCAGGTTTGGTGGGGAGCTCAATAAATGTGCGGGCAGCTGTTCCCACCCTGCTCCTACTTCCCCAACCCCTGCCATGATGGTCAGTCACGGTGGTCCCTGCCCCAAGGCAGGGATGGTGGGGCTGAACACACATGCTGGCCCACATTGGCCTGCGTGGGTGGCCCTTGGGCCAGGCTGTGTCCTCATAGATTTTCCAAGACCGCAGTCTGGGATAGGTGCCTACATGACCCGGGCCAGTCCCTGACCAATATTTGGTGGAACAGGACCACATGTGCAGGTGAGTCCCAGGACAGAGTGGGCCAATGCAGGCCTGTGTCACATTGGTTTTTATGCAAAGTGTGTGTCATCCAACTTACTGGCATTTTTATATTTGCCATGAAGCCTGATCCAGTGCTGGTTGATGTCCAGGGGAATCTATCCATTGACTTCATAGGGCACTAGATTAGGCCCTGGAGGAGTTAATTTTCAAGCACTACGATCATTATGTCAAAAAGGTCTATAAAACCTTTAGCATGAGATATGTTCTGTAAATGTCAGATGCTAAAGAATTTCAGTACAGATTGATGTGAATGAAAAATAAAATTATTGATAGTCTTTTGACTACAGATTTCAAAGGCCTACGATCCAACTAAAATACCAATGCATTATGGACCAGCTGTTAGCCAGCTGAGTTATGCCGTTGTGAACACTATAATGACATATCAGCATCTAACATGTCTTGCTACAGGGGGAGAAGAGGAGATATAATTGGAATTCCTAATATCTTTGTTCAGTGTGATCCAGCATCTCTAAGATCACGGTAAACTCAAGATGAATGTTGTATAGAACGTGGCATTGTTTTTTAGTTACACAGGCATATGGGCAACTTTTGTCTTCAGCTGCATATGATTGCAATTTAACAAGATTTCAATCAAGAGAGAAATACAAACTGGTGCATGCAGGATTAGCATTTATTCTGGCAAAATACAGGTGCTGAGCAACTTTGATTAAAATTTTATTCTAGTGCAGGAATAGGGTAAAGTTGTAGCATTTTCTCAAAATGATGATTTCAGGAATTGCTTAAATCTAGTTGCTGATTAGTCTTAGGTCTGAAGACTGAAGTGAACATGCATTAGTTCACTGGCATTATGTGTAGGCTTGCCTGGATTTGCTCTACCCCACCCCTGGGTGACCGGCCATGTAAAGGTGGGCCAACCTACGGTGAGGTGGAGCAGGATAGGCGCTGGCTTGTAAAAGCCTGGTGAAAGGGATGTGAGGGGTGGAGTGAGGGAGAGGCGATCTTGGGTAGGTTTTGTGGGGGGAGGATCTTCTGGGGTTTTTAGGGGGGGTTGTATTAGTTTAAAATGGTTTTATGAACAGTAAGCTGTCCTGAGCCTTAGGGAAGGCCAGTATATAAATAAAATGAATACACAAATAAATCAGCTCTCTCGTATTATTTATTATTATTATTATTATTATAAGTCATTTGCTGAATTAAGGAAAAAATATTTGAAGACTGATTTTGATTTAGATCTCGATCCTGATTCTGATCTTGTCTTTAATTTCGAGATAACATTCCCACCTGGAGAACTTTTACTCTGTTGCGACATTTTCTTGGTCCATCTGATTCAGGCGCGACAAGAGCTGTGGCAAGTTTTTGCATGGCGATCTCATTGCTAAGATAATCCCTCCTTTCAAGTTTGGGTACCCTCCCTAGTGCATAATTCCACCAGTAGCACTTTGTATTGATATGGCGGCTTGATTGATTGTTTTGTATGTTATGGATGGGGTACCGTGAGGTTGTATTTAGAGTATGTTGTATCTTTAGGACGCGGTGGTGATGGTGTTGGTCCTTTTTGTATTTGTGTTGTACCTGTTTGTGATGGCTATGGCCAACAATAAATTATATGATGATGATTATTATAAGCATTTGTATAGCACAAGCTGTGTACCTGGTGCTTTTCAGAATAATAAGGTAGAAGCGGTCCCTGCCTATGGCTTACAATCTAATAGACACAGAGGGGGGAGACAAGGAGATAAATAACATTCAATCAGATGCGAAGTCTCAGGTGCACGTGCTTGGCTTGGTTGCAGTTAGGCAGGAGTCTGTGGGGAGGGCAGACAGTAAGTATTGAGCGGGAAGTTCTAACAGGTGTCAGGAAAGGCAGCGAGGAAGAGGTGGGTTTTGAGGAGGGATTTGAAGGTGCGGAGGGAGAGGGAGAGGTGAATGTGGGCAGGGAGAGAGTTACAGGCATGGGGGGCAGCAAGGGAGAAGGGACGAAGGCGGTGAGGGGAGCAGGGGAGATGAGGGAGAGAACTTTATTAAGTATGTTAGAAAAGTAAAATACTAAAGTGTGAACAAAATAGCAAGACAACATAAATTCTGCTCGGAACATATTCAGATGGGACCAAAATCTTTGCTGTTGGCCCTCAAAAACGCCCAGAGAGAAGCTAGTGGTGAGGTCATCTCTTTGTGCTTCCTGGCAGGCAAGTCCTGTTCTTTTTGTTTTCTGCACAACTAACCTTAGTGATTTTTTTAAGGAAAGGTTTTGGGCCGCTCCTAGACCCTCCCCCTTGTACTCTTGTTTGCTGCACAGGGTGTGCACACTTCCACTGAATGGGTCTGCGGACGGGTTAGCTCTCCAACTCAGGAGGAGCTGCTTGGGGAATCAACTCAACCCCATCCACACCAAATTAACCCTCTAATAGCCCTTGAGGGCACACAATAATCACCCCGATGGGGTACCAACAAAAGTGCCTCATGGCAGTATTTCTCAGAGCCCTTGACAGGGGTGTCAGCCAACACAATCACAATAATAAAGGGGTTAATTTATCCAGATCTGCCTTCGCCCCTTGCAGTCCACCTGATCCACCGGGTAGTGGGGCTTCTCCCAACAAGTGGGTCCCCAAACATAAACACAGCATAACATTCTTCCCAACTCGGTAAATAACAGTTCTTGACTCTCTTCTGAGCCTTGACAACAAAGTCCCAAACTTTTTCATGAGTCATTTAACAAGGGAAATCCAACCTTGTCCTCCCACGTTGTCTACATAGCATGTTGGTCCCGGGGGGGGCAGGGGTAGAGGATTGTTTCCTTCAGGGTTTGCCTCCATCACAGGTATCCTGGCTTAATGGCCTGGCACATAAGGTCTGGTGGCTTATTCCCCTTGTCCAGGGAGATAGAGGATTACTCCCTCTTAAGCCTTTTATCAGCAGGGTTTTGCTAGGCGCCAACCCAACAAACTTCCTGTTACAGTTTCCCCAGGCTAACTGACTAGGCTGCCCTTTTATAGTTCCTCCCTTCCCCTGCGATTGGCTAGAGCTTTCACAGGCCTCTCCTTATCCTCCATACACCTGTGTGGGCCTGCTGGAGCCTAATTAGCTACCTGCAAAGAAGCGTTCTCAGCTGCATTCAATTACAGCCACATCACCTAGCTGGCAGCTTACTTATGTTGCAGCTTTCAGCTTAGTTCTAGTGGATGTTCTGTGTTTCTAGGTCTTCACTCCATTACAGGGTCCCTGCATCCTTTCCACCTCTTCCATGAACAGAAGAGTCATGCGGCTTCTCTTGCAAGGGATGTTTTGTAACCACAGGTGTCCTAGTCTTCACCAGAATGGAGGGTAGGTTCGCAGCATCAAATCCCATAGACTTGCTACAGCCCAAGAAACCTTTGTACAATTGTAGTTGTCCCTAGCACTCCCTCTTAACTCTAATATATTACACATCTACAACTGAGACTTCGGAACAGAGTTTTTAAGAAACATTCTTTAGAAACTAGTCCACTTATTGAACTGTTGTTGTAAAGCCTAAACAGTGCACCATAATCAGAGATTTGGGCCTGATGGTGTTAAGTGTATATATATTGCTGGGTAAAAACAGATGTGAATTGAGCCTGCTTTGGCCTGAGACCTAGTGGCATGTGTAAACATGTACTGCCAGATGTTGGCCTGGGATTACCTGGAACAGTGTTGGTGGCTAAACCTGGACTGTGACCTATGGACAATCTCCAAGGTCACAGCCCGGGCTAAGGCCTGCCTGACTAGAGGGCAGGAAGCTGGGAGCACAGTGCGGGCAAGGCCTGGACATTAGTTGTGCTCCCGGCCATACCTGGGCTATGAGACTGTCAGTACGGCTCCCCGGAAGCAGTCATGTCAGGTCGATGCCCCAACCTGACCTGGGCCATGTCACCCAGGATTTTCCAGGGAGCGGTCCTGCCAGCTGCAC
>QEPC01012309.1:347435-358030 GCA_003113815.1 Sphenodon punctatus
GCCCTGTGGAGAAGACGATCGGAGACAGACCGAGTCCGACGCCAGCGTCGCTCTAGCCTCCTGCCCAGACGCTTCATACACCGCAGGCCCTCAGTAAACCAAGGAAACCCACCAACCTTTGCACAAACACATGAACTCGCACAGAAAAAAGATCATGGACAAGAACACAGATTCTACTGTTGGCATTCTATTTCTTCCAAAGTGACCAATCTATTGAGGACCTCTCTGTCCTGGTTTTAAAAGGAAACCTCTGCAACACCTTTAAAAGGTGAGCTTGGGAACAAAAATGCATAGCTCTACTAGATAGCAAAAACAATGGACTAAATCTGGACATAAGCATCACAAGCCACTACAGTAATTTGTAAATCATATCACTGTCTACAGTTACAGTAACTTAATTTTGTTATATTCCCCTTTTCAAATTGCTACCTTATTCCCCCCTCCCCCCCCCTGAACAGTACACACTATTTTGGACATAGGTTTCTCTGCCATACAGTAATTTGTATATCCTGTTACTATCTACAATTGCAGGTAACTAAGTTTTTTTTACTATCAATAGCTACCACTTTGTTGTATTTCTCCTTTTGCTTTGCATTCCCATCCCTATCTTGCTCTCTCCCTCCCCTCCCTCCAAGAACAATGGATACCTGCCCTTTATCCCATTCCACCCTTTATGCCTGTTTCCTCAGATATTACAGTAATTTGTAAATCCAATCACTGTCCAGTTAGAGGTAACTTTTAGTTATTTAATATCAGTAGCTACTTCATTGTTGTATTTCCCCTTTTATGGTGCCATTTCCTTACCTCCTCCCTCTGAGTTCAGTGGGCACAACCTCCACCACTGCATATACCTCTGCTTTGTGTTGTTTCTTCATTTTGCAACCCCAGACTTGCCTGACGAAGGATCCTGTGAGGTCCGAACGCTTGCACACCTCCACCAACTGTAGTTGGTCCAATAAAAGATATTGCTTTACTACTTTGTCTCTATTGCCTATATAAATGATATCAATAAATAATAATTTCTGTCAAATTAAAAGAAAAATATTGACTGGCTCTAGTTTGGAATAAAATCCATTGAGATCTCAGTCCCTGCTGGGCATCCAGGGCTGCAGAGTGGAAGGTTGTCTAGAACAACCTTGTGGAACAGGGCAGTGGTTAGAATGGGTGGGGTCTGGAGTGAGGAGGCAGGACGTAAGACAGGCTAGAGCTTCCAGATTATATGGGGGAGGGAAGCAGGAGAGGACAATGTCCTGCAGAGGTGCCTACCTTAGGAGGCACCCCAGGAACTGCCCTCAGGAGTGGCCATGGTCGTGCCTTTCTGCCAGTGACAGCAAAGAGTTCTGCAGGAGCAGGGTCCTGGGCCCAGTAGGAACCTCAGACGTAATGGCAGAACTCCTTGCTGCCATGACCCCCACTACTGCCTGGGGGGGGCACCACCACTGCTTCTCCTGCTTGCCACCCCTGAGGGTGGCTGCAGGAGACAGCATTTCTGAGGGGCCCCAACCCCTCTCACCCAGAAGCTGTGCCTAGGACTCCACAATGGCCTCCCCACCCCCTATAATCTGGAAGCCCTAGCCTGTCCTACCCCCTGCCTCCTCACTCCAGACCCCACCCATTCTAACCTTTCAGGAAGTGTCAGCCTCAAAGGTTTGGGTGTCACCAGTCTGCTGCTCTCAAGGCTAGGATTGGTGCTTTCTATGCCCCCACTGCCCCCCATCCATAGCACTTGGGTAGGCTGCCATGCCTGCCTTGTCCTAAGGATGGGCCTACTTGGGGAATTCCCTCTAGCAGAGGAGCACAGAATACTGGTATATGTGAATTCCCCCTTCCAGCCTCTGACAAGCAAAAGACATGCCCTTGAGACTGCTTTCAATTACTCTGGGAGCTTGCTCAGAACAGAGAAATACAAAGATGGCATGAAGCCATATTTGCTTTCTCATTGTCTGGGTGGCACCTTCTGAGTTCTACATCCAGAGGGCTGTGGCACAGAATCAGATGCATATTATAGGTTATTCCTTTGTTTACTCCTTTATTTTTCCCTCTGTTTCCCCCCAGTGATGCCCACACAACCCTGAGCGTCTCAGATTCTTTCATGATTTTACCCTGGGCAGGAAATTGCAATGGTTTGCAGTCTTGAAATTTTGCTTACCAACATCTCCTCCACACATTCTTTGAACAGGTGGTGGTCCTCTCTGATGCCAGACATCCAGCTAGAAAGCACCATCTGATTAAAGAGGAAAAAATACTTCAAGCTGCCTAATTAACAGTGGATGGCAGAACAGTCAAACATCTGGCATCTTCCTGTAAAGGTTACCCAGGTCGTTCTTATAACCACAATCACTATCTGGGGACGGAAAGGTTCAGAGCTTGCACTTTTGCCCAGGTCTTACAGAGGCCAAAGCTTAATGCTGCTGCATTGAAGAAATGGTCGTGGGAGTTTAGAAACACTTTCCGTCAATGTAAGACAATATGCAAAGCAAAAGGGAAACTAATGCAATACTTCAATTTTTAAAAAGCTTTTTGCTGAAGGAGCCTGAAGGCCTCTTAAAAAATGTAAGTGATTCAGTAACTTCATTAATCACTTCTGGAGCTCTAAGTACTTTGGGAAACTTGCAGATTTCAGTTTATCTATTGTTTCTGTTGCCCTTGTAGTTATTATGTAAATGCTAGCGTCTCTTGGTAATTAAAGTAAATGATACTATGTCCCTGATATATGCTACTCAGATTATCAAAATTCTGTGGGGAAACTCTGCACATCGCATTTGAGTGCGCTATTTCTATTCCTGCATGTGCACTTACTTCATTGGAACTTAACACTAATTAGGGATGCAATCCTGAAACTCTTTATTCATATAATTAGAGACCAGGAAAGTTGGAAGGGACCTCAGGGTCTCAATACCCTACTCTGAGGCAGGATATCCTATAATGAAAGCATCCTCGACAGAAGCCTGTCCAGTCTTTTCTTGAAAATCTCCAGGGACTGAGATTCTGCAGTTTGTCGCACTGCTGACCTGTTTAACCATAAGGGAGTTTTCCCTAATATTCAGTCTAAACCTATTTTCCTATCATTTTCTTGTCCAGTCCTTGCTGACAAATGAACATTTTCCATCTTTTTTATTACATTCTTTTAAACATTCTTTTAAATATTTGAAAACTATCAACAAGTTCCCACCTTAATCTTTCTTGTTTTCTCTATGCTAAACCATCCCATTTCCTTTGACCTTTCCTCATACTAATTGTATTCTAGACCCTTGATTATCCTTATTGCTTCCTTAAGGACCATTTCCAGTTTCACAACATCCTTCTTGAAATGTAGAGCCCTAAACTGAATGTAGTACTCCCAGAGAGCTCTGACCAGTACAGAGTATAGAGGTACTATAGCTTCCCACATCTTGGATATGATGCTACTCTTAATACAAACCCAAATGGCATGTGCAGTCCTATGTTTGCCGTGAGCATACTACACCAGTGCTCTGTTCATTGCACTGGCTGCCTATAGTCTTCCAGGCCTGATTCAAGTTGTTGGTTTTGACCTATAAAGTCCTACATCATCTGGGCCCTGCCTACCTGCAGGATTGCCTTACTCCCCGGTCTCTACAGCAGCCCTGCGGTCAACCAAGAATGCCCTGCTTAAGGTTCCCCTGGTTTCTCAGGGGGCTACATTGGAGAGCGCGTTCTCAGCCGTGGCACCGCGGTTGTGAAACTCCCTTCCAGTTGTGGCCCATTTGTCCCTGGACCTCCCGTCTTTTCGTCATCATTGTAAAACATGGCTGTTCCTCATGGCATTTTGAGGGGGGAAGAGAGGGATGGGTTGGAGGGGAGGGGTTGACTCCTGGCATTGTTTTAAAAGCTTTTTTGTTTTTATGTGTTTGAATTGTATTTATGCGTTTATATTTTGTTAGTCACCCCGAGCTGCCAGAGGCAGGGTGGGGTACCAAATCATGTAAATAAATAAATGTTTGCACATGTACACTCCATAAATGCATGCACAGATGACCACATATTGGCCGAGAATCATAGAATTTTGGGGGTTTTAAGGTTTCGGTGGTCATCTAGTCCAACCCCCAGCTCAAAACAGGATACCTTCTGCCAACATTTATATGTTCTGGTCTCTGTAAAACACAATGAACAGAGTTTAAGATGTCTGCAGCAACATCAGATATCACACAGGGCATAACATTTAAGATGTCATGGACCAGGTGAACCAACAAATTACACTGTTTAACTGAGACATAGGTAGTTGGGATTTCTGCTTAAATGGCAGCGAAGGTGGGAGAGGTTTCCTCTCCTAATGCTAATGATCTCACTTTGCTAAACTGGGATGGAACATTAATGGTGAATGGGAATCACTTTTCAGAGCAATAATGTTAACCCAGAAATTGCAAATGGTGGATCACCGTAAGTGCTTTGTGTGAGAAAGTGGAACATAAGCCTCGCTGCCCTGTCTGAGGATGATGGGAACAGCCTAGTCACTGAAACTGTGCACAGTTGACTCAAAGGATACACTTAACATTTATTCATAGCGATGTAATTTTATTCTTTTTATTTTCATTTAAAAATAGACAAAACACCTCTCTCATACATGCCATAAATTGTGAATACTGCATAGTTATGACTATCATCTTTCTTTTAAATGGGACAGATGTTTATTTGGGACATTTTTACATTTCGTGAGGCATGCCAATAATGCATCTTCTACTGAATAATATAATAATACGTAATCTCTTATATACTTGCTATCATTCACACATTACGTTGCTCTTTTACAGCAATGTAAAATTGGATCTGGGTTTTAGCATTCAAACCAATTGCAGTATTTATCGGAGTCAAATATCTTATTTTTTTAAATAGAGGGTGAGTGGCTGTGGTTATTCTAGGGCAGAGTAAAGGTTGTTTAGGGGTTTCTTAACAGCACCTTTCCATAATTTCTTCCTTAGATGGGAAGTGCCAAATAAGCTTGACAGTAATGTAAAAGGTGAATGGAAAATATATAATATGCATTTTTAATTATTTTTTTTAGTGAACAGCTACATGCAGAAAAATAATTAAACTCCAGGGAAGCTGTATAGTCTTTGATTTATACAAGAAATACAATATACCTCCTGTTTTATTCACTAGAACTTTATGACTAAGCAGTCTGACTGACTACAGATGGCTTAGACAGCAACGCTTCCAAACTATTGTATCATTGTGTAAAAGGAGAAATAAGTTCTGGTGGCAGGTTAGAGACTGTCAAACGTTGGACAGACAGAGAAGGGTTAATCCTTCAACTGGGCCAGCAGTGGGGAGGGATGGGAGGCATCTGTCTGGGAGGGACCTCCTGCAGGCACTGCCAAGAGGAACGGAAGAAGACGGATTTGGAAAGTAAGAGAGCTCGGATGATAAGAGTAACAGAGGGGAGATAGCAGTTTGCAACTGAGAGATTAGAATGAGATCCAGCCAAAAGAAACACTTGGGATAAGCTATCTCTCAGGACTGGGGGGGTACACCCCTGTTCTGTTGTAGCTACACTACTTGTCCCTACAGCTATTCCTTTGCGTTGTGTCTTTCTCCTGAGGGTCTGCTATTCATGATTTGACCTTTCAAAACACATCCTCAAGGCTTCTACCCTTCTTATCTTCATTAACGATTACCTTGTCAAGCCGGTTACAGCTTTGTGTCAAAATGTTTCCAATTTGTTGTCCATAATTGTCAATCTTTTGTCTGTTCATTCGTCCGTCCTTAGACTGAGGACACCACATGGCACAGACTGTTGTCGCTGGACTATCTGGGAAGTGCAATGCGAAGTTATCACAAACAATTATCTAATAGCAGGTGTTGATATAAATAGCTCTGTGTGTCTAACAGATTGTAATGAAAGAGGAGTGGTTGCTGTGTTGGTCCCAAATGTAAGTGATGGAGAAAAATTAGTTCAAATGATATCTTTTATTGGACCAATTTCTATTGGTGAGAATATGAAAGCTTTAAGGCCACTCAGGGCCCTTCCTCAGGCATGTAGCATAGTCAGTCAGAAATAGATAAACTGAGCAAATGTAGGGCAGGTCTATATGAAGAGGCATGGGATGACATGGGAGGGAGTGGATAAGTCAAGGTATCTGGTGTGGGATACCTCCTCATATATACCTGTCCTACATTTGCTCAGTTTATAGGGAGAAAAGAGAGAAAGACATGTCAGACATTTGAAAACAGAATTGTAAATTATATATATTGGTGTAGGAGACAAAGAAACAATAGGTGGTGGTATGCAAACAGAGAGAGGGCAAGCCTAAAGCAAACATATGGGTAGGGAGTATAGAAGAAACAGCTTATCAGGTGAAGGCAATATGCATTTCCATGCCTCCTCATATATACCTGTCCTACATTTGTTCTGTTTATATATTTCTGACTGGCTATACTACATGCCTGAGGAAGGGTCTGAGGAAAGCCTGCACATTCTCACCAACAAACGTTGGTCCAATAAAAGATAACATTTGAACTACTTTGTCTCCAGATTGTAATGAGTCAACGTGGGTCTCAGAGGATCGCAAAGGGTTTGGTGCTCTCTACTTCTGCAAACTTTATCAAGGAACAGCTCAGAGAAAACTCCGAGATGGACACTTAGAAACCTTTCCTTTCCAAATTGCCACTTGCTTTCAACATTCCCATCAAAGGGGCAATCTCATACCAATTACTGTGAAAAGTCAGAGAGTACCATGAAACTATTTCAATGAAGTGTTTCCAATTTGGGACATTTTCTCATTAGCCCCATGTTAACTTGGTGATGTTGTTAAAACTCCAGCTCCTGAAATCATGCGAACCTCAGTTTTCTTTTTATCTTTTTTTTAATGTATTGCCAACCATCATAATTTGGGGGGTGGGGGAGCCTGAAACATGACTTTTATCATGGCCTGCTGACACAGAAACCCAAGACAATGGAGGTTTTTAGATGGACACAGCAGTGCTCACCCACCAGAGCAGGTCTGAGGGTGCACCCCCCGCATCTGCTCACTTGCAGACCTACCGGGGTCGGCCTGCACGGTGCCCCTCCCCCACACCATAGAGTTGTGGATCATCTGCAATGCTATGCTGTTGCCAGGGCAACCCCTGGAGAGTGGAGCTACAGCGGCCATCCACCGAGCAGATGGATGGCAGCCCTGCCTCTGGCTGGTGCCCGAGGTTTGGGCTGGCTGTTTTGCTGGTGGTGCTCCTGGATGTTCTGGAGTACTGCCAGCAGGGCTGCCCCAGAGCATGGACAGCCTGCGGTGCCTCTGCTCCACCTGCACATCTGGCAGGTGGTCTTTAAATGGACAGCCCACGTGGGGATGAGGCAGAGCAGAGGCATAGGTTCTGTGACAGTCTGTGTGAAAACAAAACACCCAATGTAAGAATAACCCTTTTTTCCTCTCTCTTTAATCTCATGCTTTTTATGTGGCCTGACTTGTGATGTTTGAACATTTGAATTTCGCAGTATTTGTAATAGATACAAAAAACTGAGTTCACTTTGCCTGTGGCAGTGGTGGTGAACCTCTGCACTGCCACTGTTTTTTATTTGGCCCCTTTACAGTTCCTGCACCCGATACCTAACCTCAAATAGGACTGGCCTTACCACAGAGCAACCGTGGGAACCGTTTTGGGACTCGTTCTTCACCAGGGCAGAGTGTGGACACCGCACGCCCTCCCAGAGGGTACCCAAGCGTGACCACCTTTAGGGCCCTGAGGATGGTGCCCCCAAAGGGAAGAGACCAGCAGGGACCTCGTATTTTTATCTTTGCCTTAGCCCCCCAAAATTCTAAGGCTGGACCTGCCCTCAAGTACAGATAGAGTGAGCTTTGGAGAAGGGAGAAGAGATAAAAGGCATGCACTCAAGGATAGGGGATGTGAACCATCCCTTTTATTTCTATAGCCTGAAGCATCCCTGCCCCCAATTCCAGCCTGACTCTCACAACTTGCATTCATTTTCAAAGTGGTCAGACGGAAACGTTCTCTAATCCTGGCCTTCAGTCAGGTGCTTTTTCATGCTTTTTCCACAAGCATAACATTGGGCAAGAGGAATGTTCAGAGAAATTGCAAGATTTCAGTGAATCTTAGAGACTAGTTGCTGAAACCTAAATCTGAACTTATATATATATATAATTGCACCAGGAACCGGATTCTATTCATTACATCTACCTAGTCAGGGAACAGAATAGTCCAGCAGAGAAAGTCAATTTTTCACTAAGGCTAAATATGTAGTATTAAGGTTTGTTTTTTAAAAAATGCTGATTTAGTTTAAGGACATATCCTAGAACCTATATCTGCTGGATGACAGTATGTCTTTCTTGGGCATTTTAATATATTACAT
The DNA here is from genome assembly GCA_003113815.1 of Sphenodon punctatus. NCBI lineage: Eukaryota > Metazoa > Chordata > Lepidosauria > Sphenodontia > Sphenodontidae > Sphenodon > Sphenodon punctatus. Next base: position 355,756 of record QEPC01012309.1, read on the forward strand.
GTTAACAGTTTGAGCCTGAGCAATGTACCCGTACGTTCTGCCAACTTGAGGCATGAGTCTTTGCGACTTACTCAGTGGTGCAGGGTAGGGGGCATTTCCCCCTTTCCTTGCCAGAGTGGAGGAGGCAATATATATCTCCCCTCCCTCCCCCATCCCAGTCATTCATCATGGTTTGTAATTTAACTTTTATTGGAAGCCAAATGTCATCCATTATCTTAACAGGCAGTTAAACTAATGCTGTAGCATAAGAGAAAATATATACAAACTGACCCAAAAACACACCAAATCACGTATTGCAACCACTTTTTCAAAATCTCCTGGGGAAATTTTTTTTAACTGGTACATTCCTTCTACTTTACAGTCAAAAACAATATTTCTTGCCTTCATTACTGGTAAGCTTTGAGTGCATACGAAACAGTTGTAACACACTAATCTCTTTTTCAACAGGTAGTATAAAGTAAAGTATAGACCGAGTCTGAGATGGCAGACAGCTGTTCCTTTGAGTGGAAGTTTGACTGTGCTGGCAGATCAGACAAGCTTACAGTTGCCGGACCTCTGAGAATACAAACTATTATCAATTGCAGTAAGGGTTATGGTGATGGAAAGCATACTGAACTCCAGAAGCAATTACATGAAAATGACCAACTAGAAGTACACTGTCGTAAAAGTTGTGTTTACACATACTTTTCTAAAAGTCATTTGTAACGATACATGAAACATTCAGCAGATGGTGAATTCAGTGAGCAAAATGTCAAGAGAATCCGTTGATCTGACATTTCTTCATTCATTTTTCAAATCACTGTACTTTTTGTGGAGAGGTCTGCAGCTTGGAAAAGGACAGAAAGCATCCTGACAGGTGGAGGCCAGCATATCTCTTTCATTGGGTGTAATACAAAACAGCAAAGAAGTCCATCAAAGAATTTATTCTTGACACATGCAGTGAATGAAATGATGATTGGACATCTCACATCAGGGTAAGATTAGCAGGTTCAGTGAATGACTTACATGCTGTAGATGCAAGATATCATGTTGACTGGCGTAATACGTTTATGGCGCCAAGGGCAGTTGCTGCACTGATACATGCAGGCGAGTGTTCAGAAAATGATAATGATCAGCCTTCTGTAACCAAGTCAAGAAAGTGTACTTGAGTTCTCGCATCCTCATGAATGTCGCTTCTCTTGTCTCTCTCTCTGTTCCCCCTTCCCTGTCTCCCCTCCCCATGTCTTTAGATTGTAAGCTCTCGGGCAGGGACCGTGTCTATCCTATTTTTTGCAAAGTGCCAGGTACATCGCTGGTGCTATATAAATGCTTATAATAATAATAATTAATAATCTGAGGAAGTTGTGAAAGCCCTCAGATCGGATGAAGCATATATCTAGAACTCACTGGAATTGCATAGGTTATATTAAGGCAATGGTGGGTTTAAACTTAACCATTCATTCTTAATCAAAACACTGGCTGAACAATTCAAGGAAGTTCTCCTTGTGCTATCTTCATCTGGATGTGCCAATATTATAACCTTCTGAATACCAAGCTCTTTTTTCTTGCGGTTGGCACCAGATGAAGATGATAATCTGCCTGCAGCTATCACAACAGTATGCAAGCAGACTAAACATGAGGTAAAATCGATCACAAGAGACAGAGAGCAGTACAAGATACATCTGACTAAAGAAGATCCTCAACAAGCATCCAACAAGACACTGATGGAACATTTAGGGTTACTATCACCAAAACTTGATGACACTCCCCCAGCACTACAGATGGGCAACATGCTTACTGGCATCTTGTCTAACACACCTACACATCTGCAGATTGGGTTAGGCATAAAGATGTGCGATTCTAAAGAGACAGTAAGCTTCACGCACAACTTTCCGGTGGTTTGTATTCGTGATCAAGTACCGAGGTTTTAAAAAACAGCTGCCTTTTCTGCTGCAGAAAAATACGAATTTTCAGGCATAACTGATAGTGAAACATGTTTCACTCAAGTTGTAGCTGACAACTCTGATGACGAAATTTCATCTCAGAATGGAAAGCAATCCACACATTCATTAGCTGTGCTTGTGGTGCAAACAAAAAAACATGACACTGAATCTGCAAAATCTAACACTCGCTCAACAATCAAACGAATACAAAAAGAAGACACATCACAATGCATACAGTATAAAACACATACTGCCTCTCTGATATCTCCGCCTGGATGTCCCGACGCCAACTCAAACTGAACATGGCCAAGACTGAACTCCTCATTTTTCCTCCATCCCCCTCCTCTCCCTCT
>QEPC01012309.1:373899-393821 GCA_003113815.1 Sphenodon punctatus
TCCTCCCTCCTCACTCCATCCCGCCATGTTAACCAGACGCTTTTCCCCCTTTAAATCTCCCTCCAGTGAGTGTGTTGATGCCCGTTGCCTGGCAGCGCCGTTACGTGCATTGCCCATGCCTGGGGATCATTTCCTTTGATCTCCTGGTGGTGTTTGGCGTCCAGACATTACTTTTGGTTGATCACGGGTGGGGATCTCATTGACCACGCGTCCACGGAAATTGGTGCGGGGAGCCCGGGAAGCGTGGTTGAAATTGACCCCATGTGGGTATTGAGTGTGGTGAACATCTGGCACGCACCGAACAGACATTCAGGGCTCTTTGGCCCCGCCGCAGGGTTGAGCGGGGTTCACTGTGGTTGAGCGTGATCTCGTAACATCTGAAAACACCCATTACTGGCATTACAATCCCTCCTCATAATGGAATCAGTTTCAGAACTGGCCAAGCTGATCCAGACCGTATAATCTCTAGCCCTTGAAGTAAAGGATTTATGGGAGAGACAAGAGCAGAGCCTGGGGGCAGGAATAGAAGGAGGGGCAGGACCCCCCTCCTGCTGTGGAGGACTTGGGGGCAGCTGCCCCTCCCCTTCCTGTGGTTCAACTATCAGCCTCATTGCCTAGAGAGCACAAGGCTCCCAAACCAGATAAATTTTATTGGGACCGGAGGCAATGTCAGGGCTTCCTGACTCTGTGTGCCCTGACGTTCCAAACTCAACCCCATATGTATGCCACTGACTAAGCTAAGGTGGCCTACATAACAGGGCTACTGGGAGGTCTGGCCCTTGATTGGGCAACCCCCGTGCTGACAACTAATAGTCCGTTGTTGGTAGATTATGAGGGTTTCATTAGGAAATTCAAATTTCTATTTGATTACCCCCATCGAGTGAGGGACGCAGAGCAGACCATTCTGCATTTAAAACAGGGCAAAAACCCCTTGCTTGAGTATATAACTCAATTTAAAAAAATAGCCATTGATTTAGGGTGGAGTGACCCAGTCCTTAGAGTGGTATTCCGGAAGGGCCTCTAGGATGAGCTTAAGGACCAACTTGCATACATGGCCCCTCCCAGAAGCTTAAGTGAACTAGTACTGATGACCATCCACATTGATGAGTGGCTAGCAGAGCATAGGAAGGAAAGGTTTCAGGAGCACATCAGGGGGTCAACACCACATCCTGTATGATCCCTATCCCCCATTTCCACCCCTGGGGGAGCTACGGGAGTGGAATCCTTGTAGATCAGAGCAAGAAGAGGGTCATTGAGTCCTGAAGAAAGAGAAAGGAGATGCCAGGGGCATTTGTGCTTTTACTGTGGTCAGGGCCGACATTTCGCCAGAGACTGTCCAGTAAAACCATTCCGACTGAGTATTTCGGGAAACGGGGTACACCAGGACCAGCAGGGGACCTCCCGATGAACACGCCACCTGTTCAGGATATGCCCCCCCCCCTTCATTCCAGTTTATTTCACAAGTGGACCCCTTACATTTGCATATACCTATTACGATGACAACTCATGAAACAAAGTCAGTAGTAGGCAAGGCCTTAATTTTTTTTTTATGTAAAATTTTTATCTTGCCCACAGGGCAGTCCGGGGCGGTGAACAACAATATAAATAATAAAACAATTAAAAACAATTTTAAAATTTCAAATGCAGGGAATTGTATTCAGGGGCCTCAGGGAACTTTCTCGATATACAATATGCAACTTGTCATGGTATTCCTAGTAAAGCAAAGAAGACTAGAGACCTCGTCTGCACTATTGATGGATCTCCTTTAACATCAGGCCCCATCACCTTGTGTACTCCTTCACTAACTTGCAGCATTGGCAGTCATACGGGAGAGTTGCAGTTTGATATTATTTCCTCCCCTCTATTTCCACTGGTTCAGGGACATTCCTGGCTCCTTCTGCACAACCCTATCATTGATTGGCAGGAAACAAAGGTGAGATTCAATTCCCTGTACTGTAAAGAAAACTGTAACCAGTCATATCCTACTGTCCACCTTCTCAGAGTTTCCCCCAACCAATCCATTCCCCACGAATACGCCAATCTGAAGGAGGTTTTTAGTCCAATCAAGGCAACCAGGCTACCTCCACACCATCTCTATGACTACCCCATTGACTTGATCCCAGGGGCTGAACCTCCATATGGAAGGATTTACTCTCTATCTCCCCCAGAATTGATCACGCTCCGAGAATATCTAGACGAGAATCTAGCGAAAGGTTTTATTTGACATTCTACATCTGCCAGGGACCGCTTATTTTTTGTCCTGAAAAAAGAAGGGGATCTTTGCCCCTGCATAGATTATCGAGGGCTTAATGTCCTCACCATTAAGAATAGATACCCCCTACTGTTAATTGCTGATTTACTCAATTGTCTATGTGGGGCTACAATTTTTTACCAACCTGGACCTCTGAGGGGTGTGTAATTTAGTTCGAATTTTGAAAGGAGATGAATGGAAAATGGCATTTCACACTAGATATGGGCATTTTGAGTACTTGGTGATGCCGTTTGGATTGGCCAATGTACCGGCGACCTTCCAACATTTCATTAATGATATCTTCTGAGACATATTGGACATCTGCGTTGTTGCCTACTTAGACGACATCTTAATATTCTCCCTGTCACGAGAAACCCACATACAACATGTTCGCACCGTCCTTCTGTGCCTACAGAAGCATCAACCATATTGGAAGCTGGGGAAATGTGTGTTTCATGTATCTACTGTTTCCCTTTTGGGTTTTGTTATTTCCCGCCAGGGCATCAAAATAGACTCGCAGAAAGTAGAAGCCATTCATAAATGGCCTCCGCCTGCAGCTGTTAAACCCCTTCAATGATTTTGGGTAGCACGAATTACTACAGACAGTATGTTCCCTGCTATGCAAAGATCACACTGCCCCTTACCCTGCTACTCAAGAAAGGAATTCCCTATATATGGGGTCCCATGCAACAACAGGTGTTTGAAATAATAAAGAAGGCCTTTACTATGGCCCCTATTTTTCACCACCCAGAACACAGCCCTTTGTAATAGAAGCTGATGCCTCGAATCATGCCATAGGCACTGCAGGGCCTAAACGATTTCCTTGTGCCTTCTGTTCCCTCCAGCTGACCCCGGCAGAAAGGAATTACACCATTCTGGATAGAGAGCTCCTAGTGATAAAAACAGCCTTCAAGACTTGGAAACATTATCTCAAAGGTGCTACTCATCCTATTTTAGTACTAACAGATCATAAGAATTTGATGTACATGCAATCCACATGCATTACTAATGCCCAACATGCCTGATGGACCTTGTTCTTCTCCTGTTCTTCCTTTACCATAAAATACAGGCCTGGAACAAGCAACATCCTAGCCAATGCCTTATCCAGGTGTTACAGCAAAGAAGAAGAAACCAAAAGGGCAGAAGGTCCTCTTCTCGCTCCCACAGTCTTTGCTGCAACCCTTCCCTCACAACTACAGCTCAGTCAGAGTAGTCAACAGACACTACCTGCAGACGGGTACCAACAACGACAAGGGTTATACTATCATAATGATCGAGTAGTTCTTCGAGGATCTCCGTGATTCTCACTATTGGGATTCACTTCCTGCTCTGCAGGTACCGGAAAACCTCTTGTCAGTACTTTCTGGCGGAAGATGTCCTGGAAAAATCTAGAATATGGTGAGGGCTCCGTTCCCTCCCCCCCCCTGAGAAAAGCACGGGCCCCAGATCGCACGAAAGCAGGAGTGCATAAAAGGGGGCAGAGCCCTTGCCACCTCAGTTCCTTCCAACCTCGTCACGACTGGAAGACCTCCATGCTTCTCAGCACAGCCAGTAGTTTACCTCACAGAGAAGGACATCTTTCTCTGGTAAATTCTCATTGTTTTCTTCCTAAAGAAAAAAGGGAAAAGAAGATCAGAAGAACTTGAAGTTGGGCTCTGCCCCACCCCACAGGGTCCACCCCCCAGGGCCTACCGCCTACTTTTCCTGGGCCGGCAAAGTATGCCCAAGCAACCAGGCTTTAAGCGGTGCGCCTCCTGCCCCACCACGCTCTCAGTGAGTGACACTCATGAGCTTTGCCTTTCCTGCCTGGGAGAAGAACACAAGGACTTGCTCTCACTGTGCTCTTCTCTCCTCTCAGACTAAAATGGCACGTGCTCTGAGGCTGCAGGAGCTACTTACCAAGAGAGCCCTTCAGGGGGGCAAAGAAGGGCCGCTGTCCTTTTCGTCCATGCACCAGACCTCCATGGATCCATCGGTCCCTTCCCAGGCCGCTTGCTCCCACGCTCCGGAGACGGCGTCCACGGCCTCGGTACCATTACCTGTACCACCGGTACCAGACATACCCGGTACCACCACCGGCATCGCTGCTCCCAAGGAATGACACTCTAAATGACAGGGAGAATACCATAAAAAGAAGAAGAGGTCACTCAGTGCTGACACGACCGTTACCCGGAATCTAGAGGTGGACATGGTGTTTTTGGAGCCACTCCTGGTAACACAGTCGATGGCACAGAGTCTGGTACTGCAACCACTGGTACCGTCGGCCCAACAAGCTCCACCTGCACTGCAGTTGACAGAGGATCGCCCAGGCACTCCCGGTCTACTTCACATACACAGTTCCAGCGACACTATCGCTCCCGCTCTAAATCTCCTAGGCAGGAGACCTTGGTAGCGGATCTCACCTTAGAGGGAGAACATATTGATCCTCACCACCTCCTCAGGGAACCGCTCTGTTTCTGTCGGGATGAGAGCTCCCGATCTCCATGCTCTTGTTACTCCCCATACAGGGACTCACGGTACCGATACGAGGACTATAGTCGGTACCATGGGTACGAGCATATGGACTATCGGTGCCGCTCTCAAAGCAGATCTCCTTACCCCTCAAGGAGTGACTTTCTGTGCCTGGAATGTGATCAGCTTCAGACCACTCACCAATACAGACCCCTGGCACCACCTCGGGCACCACCTACAGCAACAGTGTCCAGACTGCCTGACTCTCCATGAGACCTTGCCCTCCAGTTAGGGATGCAGCCAAACCAGTCCCAGAGACAGCTTCGGCTACTGGTACCGGTGGTACCACTGGTACCGGTGCTGCAGATGGAACCGCAGCAGCAAAATATCTCCCCTGCACAACAAGGGGAAACAAGGTTAGACCCACCGGCAGAGTCCTCTTTCCTTAATGCGCTGCTGGGCATTCCACCACTAACTATGGCTGCTCCCACGACGGCAGCAGATCCCACCGCCCCTCCTGATGTTGAGGCTTTGTCTGAATGCTCAGCTTCCATTTCCTCCTTGTCTTCTTTACTAGAGGAAGATGAAACCATTTCTCCGCCTCCCCCTGACACCATTTCTGACCCTAACCCCACCCTCTCCACGGAGGACAGTAAGGCCTTTCAGGCCATGTTGAGATGCCTGGTTGCTGCCCTTCCCAAGTTACCCACGAGGGTCATAAAGAAGGCACAGTCAGGACCCATCTTCAGCATCCTGGGGTCAGGGGACTCTGGCCAGATCATGATCCCTATGCTGGATCAGCTTTTGGAACCCATGAAGACTGTATGGGCAAAACCCTCCTCGGCCCCGCGCACTAACAAGCTAGTGGATTCTTTGTACGCTATCCCCAGGGAAGGGGCAGCCATGTTCTATAGGCATCCAGCCCCAAACTCCCTCATCATAGCAGCAGCTTCTTTAAAATCCAGGGCTGGAGGTATACAGACTTCCCCTGCAGATAGGGAGTGGAGACGCCTAGATGTGCTGGGCAGGAAAATGTTCTCCTCAGAAACCCTCTCCCTTTGAGCTGCCAACTACGGCTCCACCCTCTGTGGTTATCAGCACTGGTTGTGGTCACAATTGGGTAGAGCGTCTGATCCCGCTCAGATCCTGGCCCTGCAGCGAGAAGGCATGAAAATAGTGCATTTCCACCTCACCGCTAACATGCACATTGCCAACTCAAACATTAGTGGTATGGCCTCAGCCATTACTCTCAGATGGCATGCCTGGCTTAGATCTACTGCCCTAGCCCCTGAGAACAAGACCTGCATTGAGGACCTCCCTTTTGATGGAGAGGGACTCTTTGCAGCCTCTACAGATGACACTTTGAAGAAGGTCAAGAAAATGTGCCAGATGGCTAGGTCCACAGGGGTTATCCATTCTGTTAGAAAGAGGCCATTCTATCAATCCTCTGCCCCTTACCCTTACCAGGCCAGACAGCGCCCTCAGTACTCCTACCAATCGAACAGATGGTCTTCCCCCCAATACCAACAGCCTCAGATTCCTGCTGCCCAATGATGGAGAAAACCCCAATATTTTGTTTTGTCCTATAGTACCCTCTGCCATCTTGGACAATATTAAAGAGTTTATAACCTATAGTTACCCCGTCATGCTAGGAATGCTTGCTTTACCTTTAAAATTAGACAGACTCTGGTTCTCCTCAGATAGATAAGCCCTACCTTTGAAGATTACCTTGTTTACAGGAGGACTCCTTTAGCTCAAGAATACAATTGGTTTCGGCCTAGATAAAGACCCTCCTAAACCTCCCTAATTCCTTTCTTATCTGAACTTAGAAGTGAACTGTCCCTTCTCTAAATAATGAGTTTAAGAGTTATGTGGTAATGGTCCTAAAGTGCGCCGATGCGACAAAACCATATATGGGCCCTCCGCCCAAGGATTTCTGTATAAGAGTATAGTGCTCTTTGTTGTGGTGTGCTCGGGATTCCTTGATCCTAGAGGCCCACAACGTGTTGTGTAAATCTGCTGAATAAAGAGTATTTGCTGTTTGCAGCTGCAGCCTCCTCGTCTCAGATCTTTACCCACGGGAAATCCTCGTCACCAACCTCGTAGGAGATTTACTAAACAAAGGGGTAAAGGTAGATCCTCCTCCACCTTGTCAGCTGGACCTCCGCCCAAGCAGCATTTTTAGGATATCTGAGATCAAGGGAGTTTATGAGCGTCCCCCTACCTTCCTCAAGCATCTCCGGCCCTTTTATGATCACTGGGCTGCACTTACCTTTGATCACTGGGTCAGGGAGATAATAAATTGTGGCTACTCCATCCAGTTCCACACTCTCCCCCCAGACTCCCCTCCCCACCCCACCCCGGGGTCCCCCCCCTAACACTCAATACTACTAGAGGTACAGGAGCTTCTTGCTAAGGGGGCCATTGAAGAAGTTCCCCTTATTGAATGAAATACAGGCTTCTATTCTAGCTACTTCCTAGTCCCCAAGAAGGACAAGGAGTTCAGGCCAATTTTGGACCTGCACCATCTTAACAAGTACATTAGAAAGTTTAAATTCCGTATGACCTCTCTTCCTATTATCTTTCCCTGTCTTCAACAAGGAGACTGGTTGGCCTCCTTTGATCTTAAGGATGCCTATTTCCATATTTCCATTAATGCTGCTCACAGAAGATACTTACGTTTTCTTGTAGGAAACCATCATTTCCAAAACTCAGTCCTCCCGTTCCACCTCTCTACAGCCCCAAGGGTCTTCACCAAATGTGTTGCAGTAGTCGTAGCTCATCTAAGGACAATGAAAGTAAGAGTGTTCCCATACCTGGACGACTGGCTTCTCACAGCATCCTGCAGACACACCTTGCTAACCCACCTCCATGAGACTCTCTCTCTCTTACAGATGCTAGGCTTCATTATCAACTACAACAAGTCGCAGCTGGTACCTACTCAGTGGCTCCAATTCATTGGGGCTGTGCTGGACACCCTACAGTTGAGAGCCTACCTTCCTATAGACCAGTTTCACGACATCCTATCCACCGTTTCAGCCCTGTCAGCCCGAACCACCAGGCCTGTCCGCTACTTTTGCCACCTTCAAGGACTTATGGCTGCAACTACAGCCATGACACTGCATGCCCGCCTACACCTCTGACCACTTCAGCAGTGGTTTTCACGGGTCTACACCCCATCCCGTCACCCCTCCTCCATGAGAATAACCATCCCTCAAGAGGTCCTCACAGATCTTCTTTGGTGGACCAACCCATCTCACCTCCTCATTGGCATGCCCTTTGATCCACCTCAGGTAGAGATGTCCATCACTACCGATGCTTCATTCACAGGATGGGGAGCCCACATGAACCACACAAGGGTTCATGGCCTCTGGTCCCAAGAGGAGAGTCTCCTGCACATAAGTTTGCTCGAGCTCAGGGCCATCCGTTGGGCACTCAAAGCTCTAGTCAACCACATCACAGGTCAGAATGTCTTAATCCTCACAGACAACACCACAGCGATGTGGTACATCAACAAACAAGGCAGCGCGAGATCCACTCACCTCTCCCTCGAGGCTCAGACCATTTGGGCATGGTGCATCAAATGCAATGTTCACCTACAAGCCATACATCTTGCAGGCCAAGACAACACCCTTGCAGATCAGATCAGCAGCAGACCAACACGAGTGGACTCTCAAGGACGAGGTGTTAAATGATATCTTCTGTACATGGGGCACTCCTACAATAGACCTCTGCAACACAAGCACCCACGTGATCCTCATAGCCCCATCCTGGCCCCATCAACCGTGGTTTCAGACACTGCAGAATCTAGCAGTGGACTCCATACTTTTCCCACTGCTACCCTACCTCCTCTCTCGCCAACAGGGCACGGTCCTCCACCATGACCTATGGGTGCTCCATCTCTCCACTTGGTTAATCCCATCTTATGCAGGATGCCCCCCCTGAAGTTGCAGAAGTCCTACTCAACTCCCGCCAACCCTCTACGTGCGCCTGCTATGCCACAAAGTGGTCTTGTTTTTTGGTTTGATGCACCTCTCTTCCTTGCTCCCTAACTTCCCTCTCCATGTATTCAGATACTTGCTATATCTGCACGGCTCTGGACTCTCCATCACCTCTCTCAAAGTACACCTAGCAGCTATTTCCTTTTGCCTACAACCAGAAGGAGTCAACACTCTCTTCTCTCACCCACTCATGAGAACCTTCTGGAGAGGCTTGCTTAACTCCTTCCCGTCAACTTTGCAGCCAGCCCCCCAGTGGGACCTTAATCTCATCCTGACTAAGCTCATGGAACCTCCCTTTGAGCCTATGGCCACCTGCTCCCTGGAGAATCTCTCACTCAAGACAGCCTTCTTACTTGCCATCACCTCTGCTAGAAGAGTCTCTGAGCTCTCTGCACTTTGAGCATCTCCTCCCTACACTCGTTTCCACAGTGATAAGGTGGATCTCAGGACATACCCTTCATTCGTCCCTAAGGTTGTCTTTCCCTTTCATTTAAATCAGACCATCTCCTTACCTGTCTTTTTTCCGGGCCACATTCTTCACGAGCAGAGCAGATGCTTCCTACACTCGATGTCAAGCGAGCTCTCTCCTTCTACATCAATCGTACTCAATCCATCAGAGCATCAGATGCTTTGTTCATCTCATATGGTGGTCAACGCACCGGGGTTCGTCTTACATTGCAAAGACTGTCCAAGTGGATCGTCCTTTGCATCCAGAGGTGCTATGAATGGGTGGGGAAGTCTCCCCCCTCTCACCTTTGAGCTCACTCCACTAGGGCAGTGGCCTCCTCTTTAGCCAATCTTCGTGGGGTGCCTATTCTGGACATTTGCAAGGCTGCTACTTGGTCATCAGTGCACACCTTCACCAAGCACTATTTCTTGGACCTGGCAGCCAGATTGGACTTGAACGTGGGTAGAGCAGTTTTACAGTCTCTCTTTGACTGACCTCCTCGTCACCCTCCTCCTTGAGGTAGGTCACTTTACTGCTACTCACTCTCCCAATAGTGAGAATCGCAGAGATCCTCGAAGAAGAAATAGAGGTTACTTACCAGTAACTCTGTTCTTCGAGAGACCTCCACATATTCTCACGACCTGCCCAGCCTTCCCCTCCGTCTCAGAGGTACCTTAATTTGGTCTTCCCGGGATGGGATTGGAAGGAACTGAGGTGGTGAGGTCTCCTCCCCCTTTTATGCACTCCTGATCTTGCACGATCTGGAGTCTGCACTTTTCTCGGGAGGGGAGGGGGAGGAGGGGACGGAGCCCTCACCATGTTCTAGATCTTTCCAGGACATCTTCTGCCTGGAAACTGCTGACAAGTTGTTTTCCGGTACCTGCAGAGCAGGAAGTGAATCCCAATAGTGAGAATACGCAGAGCTCTCTCAAAGAACAGAGTTACTGGTAAGCAACCTCTATTTATCCCACCCAAGTATAGGCCTCATATTCTATGGGCTCACTATGATTCCTCATTGACTGGACACCCTGGAGAATGAAGAATGTTAACCTCGATCGTCCATCAATTCTGGTGGCCAAGAATTCGGAATGAGGTGTTCAAGTATGTGAAAGGCTGCTCAAGTTGTGCGCTGCCCTCCGGTAGGGCTTTGTCAAGTAACACTAACACCACGGGGTCCCTGGCAAAAGATAGCCCTGGATTTTGTAATAGACTTACCTCCATCAGAGGAACACAACACCATTCTTGTGGTAGTGAAATGGCTCATTTAATCCCGTGTAAGGGTCAACCCATATCTCAACAGACCATATCTCAACCCATATCTCAACAATGCTTATACTCCAACATGTTGTCCACCTACACAGATTGCCTCAAGAAATCACCTCGAATAGATGTCCCCAATTCATCGTGAAATTCTGGAAGGGCCTCTTTTGGACCTTAAACATATGTACCAGCCCGACTACTGCGCACCATCCCCGAGCGACCAAACAGGTAGAACGCATCAGTCAGACCATGGAGCAGTACCTCCGTTGTTTTCTGAACCTTTTACAGGACAACTAGATTTTATATTTGCCCCTTGCAGAATTCGCATATAATAATGCCTCACATGTGGCACTGGGTACTTCCCCCTTTTATGTAACCTACAGTTTTCATCCTCAGCTCTGTTTAACAGATATTCCCACTACCAACATTCCAGAAGCAGGAGCCATGGTCCACCAGATTCAACAAATACAGAAAGAGGTGATTAGACAGTTAACCTTAGCATGCCAACAATACAAAAGGTATGCTAATAGACACCGCCAGGCCACCTCAAACTTGAATGTCGGCGATTTCGTGTGGGTATGACACCACAATTATCCTACCCTCCGCCCATCAGCCAAGCTCAATGAAGCCTATATGGGCCTGTTCTCGATCAAAGCCAAGCTTAATGAAGTCACCTACTCCTTAGACATGCCTCCACACCTTTGTGTCCATCCCACGTTTCATGTTTCCTTGCTAAAAGTGATGCACCACCCTTTGTTTCTTGGTCATGCCTCCTCTCCGCCTCCACAACTGATCCAGGGACATCAGGAATACGAAGTAGCTGCTACCTTCGATTCTAGGATCCACAGAGGCCGCCTTTCGTACCTCATAGACTGGAAGGGCTTTGGCCCTTCCAAGCGCTCCTGGGAACCCCGTGACAATATACATACCCCCCTGTCTCCTTTGTCTATTCCACCTCCGCCACCCTGACAAACCGTCGGGCCCGTCCCCCCTACTGGGAGGGGGCTAGAGAGGGGGTACTGTTAGAGCCCTACTTGAGCAGCACTGGACCAGATGCACAGTCCCAACCCAGCAGCAGGTGCTGCGGGTGGCCAGGTGGCCTGAGCCCCAGCAGCACCAGGAAGAGACACGGGGGGCCGTGACCCTGCAACACAAGACCCTGAAATGGCCACACCGTGCACTCCTCAGGTTGCTGGGCAACCAGGGGCCCAGCCATGGCACAGTGCACAGCTGCAGGGGCGGGGCCTCACTGAGTGTGACGGATGCTCGATCATGGGGGCGTGGCCCCAGGACCAGGAAGTGGTAGCACCTGGGCGGGAGACAAGAGAGGGAATAAAACAACCAGCAGGGCTTCCACTCCCCGCCGGTAATCATTCGTGAGAACTTAGAAGCTGGCCCTTGACTTGGATTCGTATAGTATCAGTGACCTGTGTTTGGGTTTGTGTGGGTACATGTGGAGACAGGTGTGCGTAAGGGTGAGTGCTTGTATTTGCGTGAGAGTGGGATTATACAGTAGAGTGAGTGTGTGTGAGAGTGTTAGAATGTGTGTTTCCCCCTTCAATTCCTGGTACTTTCTACCCCTAGAGTGCATGACTGATCCCAGAGTGTGTGGACCCCCTTATCCCCCCTCCCATTCCCCCACCGTGACTCAGTCACTCCTGGCACCCCCACAACTACTCCTTGAACTTCCATGTGGTGATCCCAGGACTCCCAGGAGAGAGACCGTATATGTGAGTGAGCGTGGGGGGGGCACCATCTTCCTTTTCCCCCTTCCCTTCCTAGAGATGCCCTATCTCACACCCTGTGATGATCCAGGTTACTCCTCAGTAGAGGAGAAAGCCCAACTAAGATCCTGAGGGTCCTTGTTTCCTCGAGGGATACCTGTGGGGGCACAAGGGGAGAACAGTCGGGGGTCCTTTGGGGTGGGGGCTGGGTTTTCCATTTCTCTACCCTACCTCCCTGATAAGGAGTCTCAATCTCCTCCAAGTCACAAAGCTGGCCAACCATCATCACCTCAGTCTTGTCTGGATTCAACTTCATTCAGCTCACCCTCATCAGGTCCCTGACCACAGTCAAGCATTGAGTAAGCACTGAGACTGCCTGGGTTTCAGTGAAAAAGAACATATTGATGACACTTCACCCCAAACCTCTGAATGACGTTGCCCAGCAGCCTCAGATACACATTGAAGAAAAGGGGAGAGAGAATAGAACCCTGTGGGACCCCACAAGGGCAGTCAGGAGGGAACAATGAGTAATCAAACACCTGCTGAGAGCTCCCCAACAGGAAAGAACAGAACCACTCAAGAGTAGCACCACCCACCCCCACCAGGTCCCATAGTCATGTCAACAACACCTCATGATCAACTGTATGAAAGGCTGTTGAAAGATCTAGCAAAATCAACAGGGTAGAATTTCTCCAGGTGCAGATCATTGACCAAGGCCACAAGTGCCATACCCAGGATGAAAACCCGACTGAATTGGGCCCAGGAATCCGATAACGGCAAGATGAGCCTAGAGCTAATGGGCAACCACCTGTTCAATAACCTTCCCTAAAAAAAGGAAATTAAGAGACGTGCCGAAAGCCGACTGGAGAGTCAGTGTCCAAAGATGATTTCTTAGGCAAGGGCTGTACAACTGCAGTTTTAAGGATGTCTGGCACCCTGCCCTCCCAAATAAAGGTGCTGAAAACCCAATTCAGCAATAGTTTCAACATCTCCCAGCTTGCTTTCACCAGCTAGGACGGACAAGGATCTAATTCACAGCTGGTTGCCCTCATTGCCCCAAGAGCCCCCCCACATTGTATACCAATTGAAATGGATGCAAATAAACAGGACAAGACTGAGGTTCCATAACCTCAAATTCTGATCCTGTAGTCAAAGTGGCAGCACACAAGTTGTAGTGAATATGAGCTATTCTGTCTGTAATTAATAAAAATGTCACAGCGGGCATTAGATGACTCCATTTCCTGGTGGAGGAATCATATTCTACAAGATGTAATTTATTCAGTAGTTAATTTATTCCAACTAAGACATTTTAGTAAGGAAATCTTAGTTAATTTCCTCTGAGACAGGAAGTGACGAATAGGAAATGATGTATGGGGGACTGAAGTTTGATCTGGGATAATCAAATCACAGACCACCACTGCTACTTGGAAGAGTCAAATTCTTACCAGCAAACTCTGTACATTGAGGGGCCCTGATGCAGCAGCAGCAGCAGCAGCAGCAGTCACTAGAGGGGGGTTATGAAAATGGCCTAGAACCACTGTTGCTGCAGTGCTCACATTATCTGAGGTGCCTAGATGAACAGAAGTCAAACCTGCTCCAGCTGGGGCTATAAAGAGGCTCTAACTCAGGGCAAAAGGGTGACTGAAAAGCATGGGCCAGATCTAGGAGAAACTCAACTCCCTGGACAGTAAGTGAGCCCCACAGTCACCCCATCTGAGCCACAGAAACAAATAAGTCAAGGGCACAGATTTCAGGGGAAATAAAGCTGGGGCACCAGTATAGATTGGACTTTTTGACTATGGCAGTAAACTCTACCTCTTGGGAGAAGGTGGGGGATTACCCTATAAGATCTGCACACAGTAGGAACAAGGGACCCATCCCTGACTCCTGGTAACCCAGGCCCGAGAGTAAACATCCACCCAAAGGGGCCCAGCTGGGACAACTCCACTCCTAGAGTGTGGGGGTAGACTCCTCTCTATCACAGGGGCACAGAACAAGATACTCTCAAGGAGCACAGGAGTAGTTAAGAATTTCACGCAACAGTTTGTGCCACTCCCCACTCTGAAAGAGTACTGAATGAATAAGTTCTTGCATGCATTTGAAAATTTACCTTGAATAACTGTTTCCTAATGCAAGTAAGTGATCTCTCCAGTTCAGGGTTAAGAACATAAGAACATAAGAAGTGCCATACTGGGTCAGACCAACGGTCCATCAAGACCAGCAACCTGTCTCGGCTAGTGGACAATCACGGGGGCCTGGGAGAAGCACCCAACAGGTCACCATACTATCTATGTATTCCCTGTGGGTCATCCCCAGGCTCCCGACAGTAAAGGGTTTTGTTCCCCAATCCTATCTGGCTAATAGCTGCTAATGGAACTATCTTCCAGAAACTTGTCCAAACCTCTTTTAAACTCAGCTATACTGCTGGCCTTGACCACCTCCCCTGGCAGTAAATTCCACAACCTAATTGTACGCTGAGTGAAAAAATACTTTCTTTTGTCTGTTTTTACTCTGCCACCTGTGAGTTTCATGGAGTGTCCCCTAGTTTTAGTACTAGTTGAGAGGGTAAATAACCGTTCCCTGTTTACAAGTTCCACACCACTCATGATTTTATAGACCTCTATCATATCTCCTCTCAGCCGTCTCTTTTCCAAGCTGAAGAGCCCCAACCTATCAAGCCTCTCCTCATACGGGTGCTGTTCCATACCCTGGATCATTTTTGTTGCCCTTCTCTGTACCTTTTCTAGTTCCGCTATGTCTTTTTTGAGATGGGGCGACCAGAACTGCACACAATATTCAAGGTGCGGTCGCACCATTGATTTGTATAGAGGCATTATGACATCCTCAGTTTTATTCTCTATTCCCTTGCGAATAATTCCTAACATTCTATTTGCTTTTTTGACCGCTGCGGCACACTGGGCTGAGGATTTCAGTGTATTATCCACAATCACTCCCAGATCCTTTTCCTGAGTGGTAACTCCTAGCTTAGTACCCAGCATTGTGTACTCATAATTTGGATTATTTTTCCCAATGTGCATCACTTTGCACTTGTCCACATTAAATCTCATCTGCCATTTAGATGCCCAGGCACCCAGTCTTGTAAGATCTTGCTGCAGCTCCTCACAGTCTGCTCGTGTTCTGACTACTCTGAATAACTTGGTGTCATCTGCAAATTTGATCACCTCACTCTTAACACCCTTTTCCAGATCATTAATGAATACATTGAAAAGAACTGGTCCCAGTACAGATCCTTGGGGCACACCACTTTTTACATCCCTCCATTGTGAAAACTGGCCATTTAGTCCCACTCTTTGCTTCCTATCCTTTAACCAGTTACCAATCCATAGCAAAACACTACCTCCTATCCCATGACTTTTTAATTTTCTCAAGAGTCGTTTATGTGGGACCTTATCAAAAGCTTTCTGGAAATCCAGGTACACTATATCTGCTGGGTCTCCCCTGTCCACATGCTTGTTTACGCCCTCAAAGAATTCCAAGAGATTAGTGAGGCATGACTTCCCTTTGCTAAATCCATGCTGACTCTTTGCCATTAAGCCATGTTTATCAATATGCCCAGTGATTCTGTTCTTAATGATAGTTTCCACCATTTTGCCCGGCACAGACGTCAAGCTTACCGGTCTGTAGTTTCCAGGATCACCTCTGGATCCCTTTTTAAATATTGGGGTTACATTTGCCACCCTCCAGTCCTCAGGTACAGTGCCAGATGCCAACGTTAGGTTACAAATTACTACTAGTAGGTTTGCAATTTCACATTTGAGTTCCTTCAGAACTCTGGGGTGAATACCATCTGGCCCTGGTGATTTGTTCGTATTAAGCTTGTCAATTTGCTCTAGAACCTCCTCCAGGGTCACGCTGATTTGTGACAGTTCATCCAATTCATCACCTACAAAGTAGGGTTCCGGCGTGGGTATCTCCCCAACATCCTCCGCAGTGAAGACCGAAGCAAAGAACTCGTTTAGCTTCTCTGCAATGTCCTTGTCCTCCCTGAGTGCCCCTTTTACTCCCTGGTCATCTAATGGCCCAACCGACTCCCTAGCAGGCTTCTTGCCTCTGATATACTTGAAAAAGGTTTTATTATTTGTTTTTGCCTCTTTAGCAAGTCTCCTTTCAAATTCTTTCTTGGCCTGCCTTATTAGCACCTTACAGTTACGTTGCCAGTGTTTATGCTCCTTTGTATTTTCCTCATTGGGGCTAGCTTTCCATTTCTTAAAGGATGCCTTTTTGGCTCTAATAGCCTCCTTTGCGTCTCCATTTAGCCACAGTGGTAGACGTTTAGTCCTCCTGCTACCTTTTTTAACTTGTGGGATGCATGTAATCTGGGCTTCCAAGATGGTGCTTTTCAACAGCCTCCATGCCTCTTGCAAACATGTAGTCCTTTCAACTGTGCCTTTTAGTTTCTTTCTAACTAGCTTCCTCATTTTGGCATAGTCTCCCTTTTTAAAGTTAAAAGCCAGTGCTGTACTTTTAATTAACTTTCTCCCTCCAGCAACTATGTCAAATTTGATTATATTAGGATTGCTATTGCCTAGTGGCTTGGCCACAGTTACTCCTTGCACTAGTTCCTGTGTGCCACTTAGGACTAGATCTAAAGTAGCTCCTCCCCTCGTTGGTTCTGGAACCAACTGCTCTAAAAAGCAGTCATTTATGGCATCCAGAAATTTTACCTCCACATCCCGCCCCGAGGAGGCATTCACCCAGTCAATATTGGGGTAGTTGAAGTCACCCATTATTATTACGTTCCCAGTTTTAGTAGCCTGTTTAATCTTGGTTAGCATTACATAATCAGTCTCTCTATTCTGGTCATGGGGGTGATAGTATAGTCCCACTGCTATACTCTTCTGCTTGAGAGACAAGCTGACAGAGGGTATTTTCAGACGTTATGAGATCACAGTGAACCACGCTCAATTCCGCGTGGTGGCTGTGATCGCGTAATGTCTGTTGGGGGAAACGGATGTTTCCCCCCAGATGTTACCACGACTTGGGATTGCATTCAACACGTGAGCGGCCAAAGCGGCGGGACCGGAGGCCGCCGCGTGTCGAATGCAATCCCATGTCGGGGTGAACCCCGGCATCTCATCTGGTCGGGTGCCACGGCCCGGGATCACCGGCGGGACCCCGGGCCGTGGCAAATCCGGCCTGGCGCAGTGGCCTCATTGGCCCCGCCGCCCGCCCATCTCCCCAGAGGGCGGGCAGCGGGGAGCATGGAGAGGGCGGGGCCGTGCGGCCGCACGTTGCGCCGTGGGGCCCCGCCCCCTCCCCAATTCCCCACCGGGATCCCCCCGGCATGTCTGTTGCGGCGTGACAGGGTGATCCCAGTGGGGAAGGAATTGGGTGATTTCGGTACGGGGGCAATGGGCCCCGTAACGTCTGAAATCACCCAGAGAAGCGTGAAGAATGTTACTGTGCTGTGAATGAATTAATTCATTAATTCATATTTATTTGAAATGCTTGACCATAGGTCTTGGCATATACACAAACAAATAAATAAATGGAAATATAACAATGTAAGTAAATAATACAAAAGTAAAAATACAAAAATAAACAATCCTCCTGTGAAATCCATACAACTAAAAGACTTCCAAATAAACTGACCTATTCTGGGCCCCATTCCTTAAGATATTGCACTCTTATCCTGCACACATATGCAAAAAATTTGGCAATAGAAAATGTTATAGCAGGAATACTCTCAGCGAGTAAGAAGGACACATATACCTCCTGTGATCTCCCTGGTAAAGGTCTTATTAAAGGACAAATTACCCTCTCTCTGGTGTTGACATATAGCCTGCAAAACAATAAGGTGTAGACAACCATCTCAACCTCACCCGATCCACAAGGACAAACTTTTAAATGGAGCGGAACACCCCTATATCGACCCTCCAGAAGGGCTGAAGGGAAAATGTTTAGCCTCGTCCTAAGGAACATAGATCTCTGTGTAGGATAAAGGAGACTGACCAAATATGTTGCATTAGATTTCCCATGCAGCATTACAGATAAGTAACCAGTGAGAGATCTTGGCTCGCGTATCTTAGACGTTTCATTCTGGTACTCAATATCTGCAAGTCATTGGGAAAGTTCCACTCTGGCCTTAGCATATCCCTGCAATATTAGATAGGGGATAGAAAACCCCATTTGTTTGATATTATCCTGTATTTTGATTATCCAACCACATGCAGAGTTATCAGAAAAAAATCAGTGGCAAGAGACTTTCTGAATTTAGAAAGGACAATCTGAGCCAGTAATTCAAAGCTGTACGCCAAGTAAAATATGCCAGAGAGACTCTACCTGTCTCTCTTAGTACCACATTAGAAATACCTGGCGGAAGCCTCAATAATCTTTTCAAAAATTTAGATTGCACTCTTTCAATATCTGAGGTTTTATCTAAACCCCAGAGATGCGCACCATAGAGCAGCTCTCCCCCAATTTTGGCAGAAAAAACTAATTGTTGGGATAATCAGTTGGCAATTTTGTGCACGAAGCTGTGCTGTGGCTCACACCATCTCTCTTCTGTGGATATTGGGTTCTGTGGCTATCAGGTTCTTTACATTGGGTTCTGTCAATTCATCATCTCTCACCAGAACTAAATTGCCTTATGCCCTAGCACAAAAGACTAAAGAGGAGTTTGTCAATAAGAGTTTTCAGAAAACCTTTGCAACCACATATCAAGATCTTAATATGGTTTTCCCCATCGTTTCTGCCATTTAAGATCTAATATCCAAAAGGAGTGATCTGATAGGAATTGGTCCCCCTGCCCCCAGTGACTGACTCTGCCCAAGTAATTCAGCTTCCCCAGCCCTGGCTCTACCCAAAATGTTTATGCTTGTGGGTGGGGGCAAATATCCTGGACTACCATGGAACACACACACACACACACACACACACGGTGTCCTGGGATTGGTATTCCCTCTGTCTTCCCTGGGTTTATATCCTTGGAGGAGGAAGAATAAACTATTCCAACTAGAGCATGTAAAGTAATGGCATCATGAGAAGTGGGCATTGTGGATTTTGAGAGGATAAACTCTGCCAGATCAATAAAATAGTTCTTTTTGATACAGTTAGAGGATAAGTGACTAAAGAGAGGAACGTCATTATAGCACAGCTTGGTTTTTAGTAAATAATTTCATACTGTATTTGTATGAAATAATAATTGATAGATTAATCCAAAGGGCTGGGATGAGAATACTGTCATGTTGAACAGAAATTGGTTAATGACCATAAAAGATTAATGCTGAGCGACAGTATACTGAGTTGGAGATAAGCGTCTCATGAGACACTAATTCTCCTGTCTGTATATTATTGATCTTCAGTTTTTAGTTCTTTCTTTATCATCATTTAAGCATGGTTTACTTACCTGGCTAAATACTGCTTCAAAATAGGGATGGGCGAACAGATCGCGGTTCGGGTTCGGCCGTTCGGTTCGGCTGCATTCGGTTCGTCCGTACGGTTCGGCAGTTCGGTTCGGCTGTGTTCGGTTCGGCAGTTCGGCTAGTTCGCCGAGTTCGGGTTCGGCTGTTCGGTTCGGTCATCCAAACAAGCCGTTTGGATAGGCCGTTCGGCTGTTTGGTTCGGCCGTTCAGCTGTTCGGGAAGTGTTGTTATGGGTGTTTTTTTGTTTTTTATATGGTTTTTTATTGGGTTTTATATGGTTTTCTTTTGCTTTTTATTTGGTTTTTTTGTTTTTATATGGGGTTTGGATATATATATGGATATATATGGATATATAAATATGGATATACATATGGATATATATATACATATGGATATATATAT
>QEPC01012309.1:394997-410909 GCA_003113815.1 Sphenodon punctatus
GGAAGCGTGGTTCAAATTGACCCCATGTGCCGATTGACCGTGGTGAACATCTGGCGGCCGCCAAACAGACGTTCGAGACACATTGACCACAGGTGGGTATTCACTGTGGTTCACTGTGATCTCGTAACGTCTGAAAATACCCATGGTCTCTCAGCCAGGTAGGGGTCACTGGAGAGTTGATTGGGGAATTAGTTCAACCACTCTTGTGCACCCAATCACGTCAGGTCTTCTATAAGAGATTCTGTGGTAAGTATTCCCAGCTGAGTCATCTCCCCAGCAACCCACAGTCTCTATAAAAAGTCCATTATACAATTCCCCCCCAGGTTCTGGAACATAATACACATAAATACCTGATCCTAGGATTAGTATGTATAATAAACCAATGTCTGTATTTCTGAGCATGTTCTGGCCTCCGGCCTCCCCTACAGCCAGCCTTCTCCACCAGTTCTTTATTTCCATCTTGATCAAGGTACAGTTTTTACTGACACAGTCAATGGTTCAGAAAGCCCCTCCTTAGTATCAGATAGGACAGTCCTCATGTGTCTTCTTATAGACTGCTTTCTTCTATGATGCTGTCAGTGATTTTATTGGTCTGTGCTAGAAGCTTAGGATACCCAGTGGCAATTCACATCTATCGACTGACTTCTGTCTCCACTCTTGATGTAGAGCTCACTCACAGAGCTCCTTCCTCCATCACTTTCCCCCACAGACTGAGAGTTGCCAATATATACCCAGAAGCCACTGGGACTTCTGTGCCTGATTGGTGCTAAGCACCATTCTTTACTACCTTGGCACCTGCACCTTTTTAGCAGTGGCTTACAGCATGGTCCTTTTTGAAATATGGTCTTCTTGCTGGCGTTACCTTAACCCTATTACAGGGTCATTGGTACCTACTTCTCCCCCATCCACAAAGTGAGGGCATAAATTTTGCCTAAACATGGAGTAAAAACATATGTGTAGCCACCACTGCAGCTGCATGTCTGGGTTGGGATGGCTGCAGTTATCAATGCTCTACTGCAGGTTTTGTGCCAGCGCAGTCCTTCCCAGTGGGGTCTGTCTACTGGGGCATAATGGGCAGTGATCTGGCACTGCCCTATCAGAGATCTGGCTGCAAAAAGTTGGTTTTAAAAAAAAAAAGCTCCAAGGCTGACTTAGCGGTGCTGCTGTGGACACTTCTAGTAGGGATGGGGAATGCTTCACTGCAGGTTCAGAGCAGCAGGCTGCACCACTCCCTGAGATGAGTCAGCACAATAGAAAAACAGAGATGAGTTGATAATACTGAGGTTATTTTCTATTTATTTTTAAAACTTTACACCCCGCTCCTCCTGCATAGCAGCTCAGGGCAGCTTACAATCTCAAAAAATAATACATTAAAATACAAATATAAGAGACTCTTACAGGGGAGAGGTCATACAAATAAAACAGAAACAAAACAAGAAACCATCCTGCCCTATCCCTCACACTCCCACCCTACCCATCTCCCTCACCAAAAGCCTGACAGAACAGTCAGGTCTTGCAACGTCATCTAAAAAGAGGAGAGGTCCGGGGCTACTCAGGCCTCTGCCGGGATGGAGTTCCACAGTCTTGGTGCGGCTACTGAGAACACCCTCTCCATAGTGGCCCCCTGGGAAATCAGAAGGACCTCAAGAAAAGCACCCCCAGTCAACCACAGAGACCAATCAAGAGCCTGGGGAGTGAGGCAGTCCCACAGGTAAGTAAGGCCTAGGCTGTGTAGGACTTTAAAGGTCAATACCAACACCCTGAATCGGGCTTGGAAGACTATAGGCAGCCAGTGCAGAGAATAGAGATTATGAGGCTTAGTTGCTTGTAAAACACATAAAACATTGGAAGAAAACCAACCTAGAAGTGCAAAGTATTAGTCTCTTACAGTCTGTGTTCTACTGCTGTGATTAGAACTGAAATGATTATTTGTGGCAAATCACAAATTCAGTTAAATTTATGAATTTGTCGTTTCAGATTTGAAATTCACAATGCATTTACCGATTTCACCAAAAACTGATTCTCATTTTTTCATTCACATTGGGTAATTTCAGACGTAATGGACCCGGAGGCCTGCCACTCTGAACCACGGACCAGGATCTGTTTCCTTTAGACATGCCAGCCTGATTCCTACTGGGGATCGAGGAGGGGGTGGGGCTGCATGGCACAATGCGACATGTGGCCGCACGGCCCCGTCCCCCGCACTCCCCCGGCCAGCCGCCCTCCAGGAGACGGGCAGGTCAGTGGCCAATCTTGCCGCTGCGCCCGATCCCGTCCCATGGTTGGGACAACGATCCAGCTGGGCTGAAGGTAACAGATGTTACCTTCGGCCCATCCCGGATCGTGGCCAATTCGATCATGTTTGGGGCCCAATCCCACCATGATTCTGTATCTCTGGGTGGCCAGAGGTCCAGAATCATGGTCATTTTGATTCCCACCAGTGATTCACTGAGGTGAACATCTGGCGGGAATTAAACAGATGTAACAGGACCAATGGCCACCACAGAGGATTCATTGTGGTTGACCGTGGTCTCGTTTAATCTGAAATTACCCATTGTTAATTCACTGTTTCATATTGGTGAAATAGTTTGCTATTCAATCTATATTGTCATTCATTATTTCCATACTTACGTGTCTTGTGACTGGTTGACTGTTATCACGTCTGTTATTATGAATATAGATGACATTCAGAAGTAGCACATAGGGTGACACAACTTAAACACCTGTGTTCTGTTTGACGTGTCTTGTTTCATTTGTTTAACATAGTCAAAATGCAGCCATGATATACAGGTGAACTAAACGAAGTAAAATTTAACAAAAAAATTAATTTTGACTTCGATTTAATTTTTTTAAACCAGTCAAGTGAATTAACTAAGTAGGAACAAATATAAAATGGTGTAAATTTGAGTTCATGGAGGAAAGGAAGTCGTTATCCAAATTTGAATTGTCAATTTAAAAAACCCCATTAATTTCAACTCTAGTTCTGATCTAATTTGCTGATCATGAGCAATCATATTTTGTTGTAGATAAAATATGTGATTTGCACCAAAACAATTATATTTAAGAAAGTTTATGGAAATGTTGGAAGTTATGGAATATTTATGGAAGTTTAAGCAACAGGATTCCAGGTAAGGTTGTGCATAGGTGCACTTACTATATATTTACTGGACAATTTTTAGAGCCATAAAGCATTATCTAGAACTCAGCTGCAAACAACTGTCTAGTTATACAACTAGTCTTCTGAATCTAGTAATTCTGTGACATCTTGGGTTGGGCCTATCTGACCCAGATGAATAGACAAAGTCATCCAGGATTTTTTCTTCCTCTTTGACATAAACCTTACCAAGGATCTCATCCCTTAAAATAGACCAGAAGAGAAAAGCAGCTTGTCTATGAGACCAAGAGAAATTGGAAGTGACAAGACAGGAGATTCAAATGTTACTACAAATGCTTTCACACATTACCGGGAAAGGCAGGAAAACCTGCACATGTAACTGCGGGCATTGGCCCCTGTGAGAACACCCTAATCCCCTTTTACCATGTGAGAGCACATGCATTCTTGTAAAAGCTACATTTGGGGACCTGGTAATGTGTGAGTTATAAAAGGGGATTAGTGCATTCTCACAGGCACTAATCCCCACAATTACAGAGCCTCAATTGCGATTGTGCACGTTTTCCTGCCTCCTCCGGTAGCGTTTGAAAATGGTCAGTAACCAGTAAGTCTACGATAGTTTTGAACAGCACCTTAGGTCAAAATTTCCTCTGCCGCTCTGGCTGTTGGTCCAGCTTAACACTGAACTGCTATTAAAACTTCTGTTGTTATTGATGGATATTGTCGAATATTACTAGACACAACAATGCAGAGTGTCACATTGATTTGTGACAGCCAGCTTTTCAATACCCAATCCTTCAGTTAAATATCGGAAATGAGATGGATGATACGTCTCATATGGAGAAGGAAATGAGGAATAAGAATTACTAGACTATTTATTTTAAAAGGAATGTGATGGAAATGGAAACCACTCAATGAAATACTTCAGACACTTTAATCAATGATACCCTCATAAAATTTCCTGTTTGAAATGTCACAAATAATTGTGCAGGAACCCTTTTCCCTTAATACATCTAGTAAGAAATATTTTATTTTTACCCTAGCACTGCACTGCACGGCCCCCAAAGTCTTGCCGCCTTTTACTGAACCAGCCCCTGTGACCTGTTGGTTGGGGGAATTAAAATGATTATGGTGCTGCTGCTTTGTTGTAAGGGCACCTAATCAATACCAGAGCTGAGAAAAGCACTGATGATAACCCCGTTTTTGACAGCTTGTCAATAATCCTGGCATCATGATCAAAGGGGCTGTAGTAGGACTCATAACCTGCAGTGAGAGATGAGATAGACTGACCTTACTGTGGGCAAGAGTGAAAAATAAAAACTCAGTTAACTTTTATTGCTAGGAAGCAAGCCACGGCATTGGCAAGCATGCTAAAAGTGCTCAAATGAAGACAGCTTATAAAAGGAACATCAAACAAATTATTCATGAGAAGACTCAAATCATTAGTCACTAAAACATTGTGCACCTCAGCATTGCTGCCTGTTCACCTAGTCAGCTTCAAGTTTGATTTAATATTTCCAGGTAGCCTTTCAAAGACTTTATCTTTAATTGCTCTCAGGGCCGGCCTTACCACAGGGTGACCTGGGTGGACCCCGCTCTTTCTGAGAGCCCCGCAGTGGCCTCTGTTTTTACCAGGAAAGGTTGTGGGGACACCATTCCCTCTCAGTGGGGCCCCAAACACGACCACCTTCAGGGCACCTTAGAGGCTTCCCCCAAGGGAGAGGGGCCACTAGGGGCCCCACATTTTATCTTCGCCGTGGACCCCACAAATCCTAAGGCCGACCCTGATTGCTCTTTCCATCTACCAGAGTTCCCCCACTTCTTCTCTTTTTTTGATGCCTTTGGAGGAATAGAAATAATCACATTTCTAAGAAGAGGTGGTATATATATATTGTTCTCATGTAGTAAAAGTTAATTCTCCCTCTCTGCAATGAAAATACCATCTGTCCTTATGATTAGGAATAGTTCAAGTAAGCCAATACTAGGAAAGGAAGGCTAAAGACACATCTGAGTATTTTCTATGAGTCGACAATGAGAGTTTTCAGAGAGACACTCTAGTCTCCACCCACTCATGTTGCAGGGCTGCAATGTTGCCCTACGGGTACCCTGTAACATGTATAGTGGGTGGAAAGTGGATGGGGAGTGTCTTGTCTGAAAACGCCCTACGTGTATCTGTCTACATTACCTGTTGTTGCAGGCATGATCTGTCTACAAATATGTAACTAGTTAATAGATAAGGTGTAACTAGATGATGCGCCAGACTATGTAATGTAGTGCGTGACCTTTATTAGACCTATACAACTTTTTTGTGATGTTCTGCAAGTGGCTTCAGGTGTACAGGTCACCTTACTTTACTGATGGAAAAATTCAGGCACATAAATGCCAAATTTATGACCCCTTAATTCATAATGTGAGAAAATGCGATCCTGAAGTGCTCAAGTTCACATAGAACGTATGGGACAGAGACAGAAATGGAACCGAGATCATTTCCCTCCCTTGGATCAAAAGCACAAAATCCTTATTTGGTCCTTTTCGGGAAGCTTAACAATTGTACAGGAAAGGCTGATCTAGGACAAAGGGGGTTATGGTGCTTTGTATTATGCACTGTATACTGTGTTTCTGCGGCATTGTTATATTTGCTGTCATCTGATTTTATAAACGGCAGGATTATTTTAAGATGGTTATGGGATTTCCCATTTACAATGGTCTCTGGGCCATTGTATTTTATGTTATGTACTTATTTCTCAGTATCTTTTGGGCAAAGACCTACGGTCGCTCCAAATAAACTATGATGATGACAATTGTACAGTTCTATCTGTATTCGCCAGTTCCATCCTTCTAGTATTTGAGTGCTTCATATACTTTCAGGTGTATCTTTGATCAGGTGTGAATGCCCCGAGGTGGGTGATTGATTGAAGCTTTTAGGCGTGTTTACAAAGGTGATTGACAGAGCCTGATTTGCATGCATGTCCCCTCTCCTGAGACCTGTCCTGGACCTGTTCGCGCAGGTGTGACAGCGGCCTTAGAGTGAGTCACACAGCAAACCTATCAAACACCTAGAAGCTTGTGAGTTCAAGATCTTTCTGTCTTATTCAGAGATGAAGCCCACATATTTACCTAAAAGGAGCATGATGAAAATTTAGGTGTGAAAAATATCAATATTTACAAAAATTCACATACTTTAGTACCTTAAGTAGCCCTAATAATCTCATTAAAGTTGAAGTGTGGAGTAGAGTTGGTTGAAATGTAGTTAATGTAGAACTGATATTTTTTGTAGAAAAATGTTGATTTTGATTAAATTTTGCAACGGGAAAAACTTGTGGCAAAACAAATATGATTTCATTTCCCCATTTTTTCTGTAAAAAATGTTTAAAAAACAATTAAAAAAAATAAAATCAGGAATTTTCCCTACAATATTTTTATGAGAAAAATGATGGTCTTTATCTGCCTAATAACATGATTATTAAATTGTTTCCAAGTCTTGACTTTTCAGATGGCAAACTGTGATAGAACATGGAGTGGAAAGGTAGAAGAATTATGCTCTATTTTAAAGTGGGCTTAAAATAATTTGTTTCAATTAACCTTGGAAATTTTGTGCAATTTCTTCATTTCATGCATCTCTCAACAAGGTGCTTGAAAGGCACAGTAATTTGCTGAGAGTAATCACATTAAGTAATTAAATGAAATAAACAAAACAAGTATTTCTTGATAGCAACAGTGATTTCATTTTCTTTCTATCTCAAGGGCTAAAACCGAGCTTTTTATGGAAGGTGAAATACCGTAGAGAGAAACAAAGACTGTTTTTACACAGATGTCACCTACCTACGAACACCCATAAACACCCATTGGATGGGTGTGAGAGTGCCCGTGTAAATGCCCACAAGTGGGTGGGTGCGCATTCACAACCCACCCACCAACACCCACGGGACAGCCGGGAAGGATCTGGCATGCTCCATGGGTGGAGATGGGTGTTCAACACCCACCTATCCGTATAAAAACCAAAACACCCACACCCATGGGAACGGGTCTGCTGAGACCACAGAGAGATGTCTAGAGAGGCCATGCAGGACCCCCCCACGCAAACACGCCCACCCGGGGAGACGCCAGACATCCGCCCAGGAGCCCTTAAAAGGGATCCGAAACAGGACATGGTTGTAGCGTCTCCCAATGTGTCTGGATGGAAAGCCACTCACAAAACGAAGGGAGTCAGTGCCATGACATGCACGGGATGGGCAAGGGTAAGCAGAGGGCATCCCAGAACACCCAGGGGAGGGGGGCCATCCCCACGGGTCGGGGGGGGGAAGAGGGAAGGACCGCTAAACACAGTACACCCATCCTGCCACAGGGCCAAGGACAGACCGCGGCATCCACGCTGACCTCAGCCCCCCACTCCAGCACAGTCACGGGGCACGGGGAAGGGAGTGCGAGCGACAGTGAGGTATGTGTGAGGGGACCCCAAGAACCCGGGGAGGGGGGTCCACATGCCAAAAGTAGAAAACAACCTGAGAGAGCACAGGGCTGGCAGCTGA
Source organism: Sphenodon punctatus (assembly GCA_003113815.1). Taxonomy (NCBI): domain Eukaryota; kingdom Metazoa; phylum Chordata; class Lepidosauria; order Sphenodontia; family Sphenodontidae; genus Sphenodon; species Sphenodon punctatus. The sequence continues at coordinate 402,639 of QEPC01012309.1, forward strand.
CAGCTAACAGTTTCAACCCCCATCCCCTAGGGATGTGAGAACAGGTCACAGTTCAGTTGTTTGGTCGTTCGGTTGTTCAGTTCGGGAGCCATGTTTGGGTTCGGTATGAGAAGTGTGTTCGTGTTTGGCGGTTCGGTTCAGTGGCATTCGGTTCAGTTTTACTGTTTGGAGATCAGTTTCGGTTTCGGTCTAGGTGTTGCGTGGTCCTGTGATCACGACAGAACCCAGAAATTCGAGTGTGTGTCGAGCTTGTGTGACGAGAGACCGTGTGTGGTGTGACTGGCTGGCTGTTTGGGTTTGTTTCATGTGTTTTGGTTGTGTTTGACTATGTGTTGGTTTGGTTTGACAGTGTTGTGTGGTTGTTGGTGAGTTGGTGGGTGACGTTTGGGTGGGCTGGTGACTGTTTGGAAAAAAAAAATGAAGAAGATTGTGCTGGTCAAACGCCGTGGGGCCAAGGTGGTGCTCCCGGAGCTGGTGGTGGAGGAGGAGGAAGAGGTTGCTGCTGCCCCAGCCTCTGGACCTTCATTGGTAGAGGAGGTCGGCTCCTCATCAGAGGAGCAAGCGGGCAGAGGAGGTGCTGCCAGGTTTGTAAACTTTTTTTTACTTTGAGGACAAGAAGAATGCAGGCAGGGATTGACAGACCATTGGTCTGACACAGTATGGCACGTCTTATGTTCCTATCGTTTTATGTTCTTTAGGTCTGCCACAAAACGTTTCAGAGGCAGCGCGAGGGGAACACATCAGGGCTGATAGCCCACAGCACGAAGCTCCATGGGCTGACGGTGAGGCGGCAGCCACAGGATTCTGGCGTCGTGGCCGTGGAGCATCATCATCGCAAGAAGAAGGAGGGGAAGGCATGGCAGAAGCAATGTCATGTAAGCCCTTCCCCCTCCTCCAGCTCTGATGTGGAGTCCCCCAGGCCCCGGGAGTCTGCAGCGGCAAGGACCTTTTGGGCAGAAATCAAAAAGGCCTACCTGGCAGTTTATGGATGGCCTACGGCTGCATGCAGTCACCATGGAGAACTGCCTGGTGGAACAGTTCCAGGTGCTTGAGGTGGAGAGAAAGAAGGTGAAGGCGTACGCTCAATACGTCTCCGCCGAGATGGAACACCTGGAACTATACCACCAGTCAGTCTCCAGGTGACATGCAGCCATGGCAGAGGTCATGGACTTTGCCCTCCAGAACAAGTACAAAATGCCGGAGCACGATGTGCCCACCCCTCAGTCCTGTCCTGCGCCCCTTTTGCCTTTCCCCCAAGTTCCAGGGGACAGGCCCAAAGACAAGTAGGCTTTAAAAGTTTATTTTCTTTGTATATATGTTTGGTTTTGGTTTTATAATGTTGTTGTTCTTGTTGTTTAAAAATTGTTCATAAAAGTTATATTTGTTGTTACAAGCTTTGTTTTCCTGTCCAATCTTTTATCCCTCTGTGCTGAAGTTCTCGGAGGTGACAGAATCTCATACAGCTAGTCGATCCCTACCAGCAGCACCTGGCACCTCAGCATGTAGCATAGGTACGGTATTACCCAAAGATATGCCAGCAGCAGGGTCTCAACTTGCAGACAGCCCCCCAGGAGGGGCAGGACTTGTGTCTGTGTATGTGTGTGCCAGAGAGAAAGAGAGACAGGCTCCTTGGCAGTGGGCAGCAGGCGGCGGGTGCTGGTGGTCAGAGGGGCTTTTTTTCAGCAGCTTCAGTGGGCATCCATGGGTGGGTGCTGAGGAGTTGGCTGGGGGGGCAGGTTGGCGTGTGGGCCGGGCACCGGGCTTCTGGATACAGTGGAATGGAATGACAGCCCCCAGTGACTGGAATGATGGTTCCAGAATCTCACTGATGGTTCCTGGGAAGGGCAGCATGACTGATTCAGGTACAGTGGAGTGACAGCCTATGGGAGCTGAATGATGTCCCTAGAATTAGTGCATGGTTGGGCACACTTCATTCAATCATACAATAGGTAGGTATAGGAATACACACAGACAGGCACATAATACGTTCCATGTTTTGTTATATTCCATCTCATTCTGGTAGGTTTGTTGCTGCTGGATGTGGGCATTGGGCACAGATGGGAATTCTTCCTGGTTCTGGCAGGTGGCAGCTTGAGCTGGCCTCCCCTCCACCCCATCTCTCTCATTCTAGCGGGGAGCCTCTCTCTCGCCCTCTCTCTATCTCTTTCTCTGGCCATATAGTGCAAGTGGCAGCATGGGTGGGATCGTGTCTGTCTCTCCTTCTAGCAGTGGAGAGACTTTCTCTCTCTCTCTCTCTTGGCTGCACCTGGGCGGGAAGACAGGCACCTTGGCATGAGAGGCAGGAAGGCGGGCTGAGGCAGGCTTTGAGTTTAGTGGAAACCTGAGGTACAGAACCCTTGGCACAGACAGTATATAGGCAGGGGAGCCATTAGCACTAGCAGCAGCAGACATTGGTTACCAGGGTAAAGAACCCTTGGCACAGACACAATATAGGCCTGGGGGCATTGGCAGCATCAGGCAGTGGGTTGCTGAGGTACAGAACCCTTGGCACAGACAGCATATAGGCCTGGGGGCCATTGGCACTAGCAGTAGCAGACATTGGTTGCCTGGGCAGGCAGGCAGGTGGTGTGGCATGGGCGGAAGTCAGGCAGACTGAGGCAGGGTTCAAGCTTTACAACCTGGGTGGGTGGGCAGGCAGGCAGCATGGCATGAGAGGCAGTAGGGCAGGTGGGCTTGGACAGGCTTTGAGCTAGGCAACCTGGGTGGGCAGTCAGGCACCTTGGCATGGGAGTAGGGCTGAAGTGACATGCTGCTGCAGTAACTTTTTCCGATGGATAAAGCTCTTCCTCAATGAGTGGCATGATGCGATAGAGACATTCATTCCGCTAATTACATTCCGCCATTCCATTACTTTCATTCCGCTACTTCCAAAGACTGAAAATAGTGGAATAATGTTTCTTCTGACAGTTTCTATCTTCCGCAATTTCCACCAGCACTGCGAAGTAGCGAAAAATGCATGTTCTGACAGTTTCCGCGATTGTTCCGACAGTTTCTGCGATTATTCCGACAGTTTCCAAATTAGCTGAATGCCGGCAGACTTAGCGGAATGCCGGCGGAAAAGCTGCGGAACGTCATGGGCAATTCTGAAATGGCGGAATGAAATAGCAGAACGGAAAAAGGAGTTACCACTTCAGCCCTACATGGGAGGCAGGAAGGAGGACTGAGGCATGCTTTGAGCTTGGTGGCAAGCTGGGTGAGAAGACAGGCAGCACTGCATGAGAGGCAGTAGGGCAGGCAGGCTGGGACATTGGCAGCAGGGCACTCAGATAGACTAGCAAAGACTGTGCAGTGCAAGAATGCGAGAGCCAGTCAGTGTCGCATAGGTGGGCTGAGATCATGTAGTTATAGGCCGGCTGGCAGGCTTACAGTTTCCCAATGCCACCCTGTGTCATGAGGTCAGTCAGATAAGGCGGCTAAGCCCATCTAATATGAGAGAGAGAGAGAGAGAGAGAGAGAGAGAGAGAGAGAGAGAAAGGGGGGTCAGGGCTGGTGCCAGGCATTGGGAGGGAGGGACAGGACCTCAGCAGTACAGCAGCAGTAGTCCTAGCCCATATTGAGGAGGAGGAGGAGCCCTGTCCCATGACTTCCCCTGGCATGGGATGATGTGTGACACTGCACCATCAATACTTGTCCAGGGGCAGCTTGGGGAATCCCAGCAGTGGAAAGTTCACCTTAATGAACAGCAACTGCTCCACCAACTTGGCCCCCAGTCTCAGACAGGGCGAGGAGCAAATGTCCCTCACCATTGAGAACACCTGCTCGCTGGGGACACTGGTTGGTGGGCAGGACAGTATACCCTTGACCACTTTCGACAGGGCCAGCCACACATTGGTCTTGCCGACCCAGTAGGCCAAGGGATCGCTTCTAGGATCAATGCATGGCTCCTCCTCCAGGTATGTCTCCATGGCTGCTGAGGCACCGTCATACTCCCTCTCGTAGCACTGCCTGGGGACCACCTCCACCACTGTCCTCAGCCACGCTGCTTGCCCTATTGTTGTGGGGACCCCATGCTCCCCAGAGTGGCCTGCACATAGGCCAAGCTGCTTCTGCTGCTGCTGGCAACAGGGGTGCTTCTGCTGCTGACGCTGCTGCTACTGCTAGGGCTGAGGGCTGGGATAGACCTGCCTGGCTGAGAAGGGTGGCTTCCCCCACTCCCACCATCCCCAGGGGGGTCCTGCTGCATAGACCACTCTGCCTGCTGGACCCGCTCCACCAGCACATCCTTCCGGAGGGCATAGAGCACTGTCTGGCCATGCTGCCCTTGACCCTGGGGTCCAGCATTGTTGCCAGGACATATTGCTCCCACTGCAGGAGCACGTCAAAATGCACCTCCAGCCCTGACTTCTGCTTCCGCACCAGGTCAAGCACCTCGTCGTCCAACTTCCTGCCCACAGGGCCACTATCCAGCCCCATGAGAATCTCGTCCCGTCTCCTGTGGAGACTATGGACCAGAGGGTCACCTGGTTGAGGGTGGCGGTGGAGCTGCTCACAGTCTCTGTTACAGCCAGGACCGGTCTCAGGACGAAGACCATTTGAGTCAGGAGTTCCCATTCCGCCCCATTAAACCCTTCCGGTGCCCCACAGTCCATCTCCAGCTGAACCTGATGCAAGACGGCTTTCTGCTCAAGAAGCTGCTGAAGCATCAGGAAGGTGGAATTCCACCGTGTGGCCACATCCTGCACCAGCTCGTGCCCTGGGGAACCTTGCTTGGCCTGCTTCTCCCGGAAGAGCTCGCTGCCCTTCACGCTCTGGTTGAAGAACCCCGCCAGCTTCCTCCCACACTTGGTCAGGGAGCTAAGGGTGCCTTCCCCAATCCCCTTATCCCCCAAGCCCAGAGCATCCCTGTGTGTGAAGCTCAAGGGATGCTGGTGAAGCCCCCGTCATGGACTGCCTTTCGTACATTTGAGGTGTTGCCCATCACCACATACCCCTTGGTGAAGGCCACGCCTGGCGTAACCCACTCCCTCACCATGATGGCCAGGGCTAACTCTATGTTCCTGGAGATGTGGGGGCTGTCCATGACTTGTGCCTGAAGCAGGACCCACTTATACCCTGCTTCGGGACCCCTCCTGCCACTCTCCAAAGCTGCCTCCGGGTCCTGCCACCAGTGTGCTGTTACCGCCAGGTACGCATGCTGGGCATTCCTGCTGGACCATAGGTCCGTGGTGAAGTGGACCGCAGCCCCTCCAGCCCCTGCCAGCTGCTCCCTCACCCACTCCTTCAAAGCCCTGTAAAGGTCTGGCACCACAGTCCGATTGAAGGTGGTGCGGGATGGCAGCTTAAACTGATGGGCCAGGAACCCAATCAGCCGCTGGAAGCTAGGGATGGGCAAACAGATTGTGGTTCAGGTTCGACCGTTCGGTTCGGTCTGGTTCGCAAGTTCGGTTCGGCAGTTCAGGTCGGTCATCCCATTCGGGTTCAGCCACGTTCAGTTTGGTTCGGCGTTCGGAAAAAGACTCTCTGTGAGAGGAATGATGGCCCCAGACCCATAACAGTGGGTCCTGGGGCTAAAGTGGCAGCTTCTGGATATTGGTCACAGCCCTCCCTGCCTGTAACTTGGCCCCAGAACCCTGACAGTGGGTCCTCGGGATGGAGTGGCTGTTTCTTGGTGTGGTGGAATGACATCGCCTCTGTGCGAGGAATGATGGCCCGACCCATGACGGTGGGTCCTGGGGCTAGAGTGGCAGCTTCTAGATACATATTGGTCACAGCCCTCCCTGCTTGTAACTTGACCCCAGAACCCTGACAGTGGGTCCTGGGGCTGGAGTGGCTGTTTCTTGATGCAGTGGAATGACATCGCCTCTGTGCGAGGAATGATGGCCCGACCCATGATGGTGGGTCCTGGGGCTAAAGTGGCAGCTTCTATATATGGATGTGGCAGAGCAGACTGAAGCTCAACCCCGATGAGACGGAGATGATGGTGGTGGGGAGAGCGAGGGAGGTGTTGGCCCCCCTGATTGGGGGGGGGTTTGCCCTGCCATAGCTCAGCAGGTTCGGAGTCTGAGGGAAGTGTTGGACGCAGATATCTGCCTGGATCGACAGGTGGAAGTAGTGGTGAAGGCTGCTTTCCACCGGTTATATCTGGTGCGGAGGCTGCACCCGTACGTCTCCGACCTGGACCTGGCCTCCCTTGTCCATGCCTTCATCACCTCGAGGCTGGGCTACTGCAATGTGCCATACGTGGGGCTGCCCTTGTTCCTGGTTCAGAGGCTGCAGCTAGTGCAGAATGCGGCGGCCTGGTGTCAGAACCCGATACCTACAGCTGCGGTGGGGGCACAGCCAAAGGAGGCCCCAGAGGTCAGTGTCAGTGGGGGGAGCGAGGCGAACAGCACAGGGCATGCCCCCCCCGCAGACGCTCAGGGGGAATCCCCACTGACTGTGGGGAATGAGAGCAGGGAGCTGGCACGAACGCCGATGGGCCAGGAGGGGGCGGAGTCAGGGATCTCAGTGCGTCGCTCCGGGCGCCTCCGGGCGCAGCGAGAGGCGGGGCAATGCAGTTAAAGAGCAGACGCCAGCCTGAACACAGTGCTGGAGATCAGGTCAGTGATACCAGCCCCATACGTGGATTCAGTTAAAGAGCAAACCTAGTTGTGTTGTGTGTGGTTGCAGAGAGAGTGTGTGTGTGACTGACACGAGAGACTGGTGGGTGACTGTGTGAGTATAGGGGTGACTGGTACGTGTGGGTGGTGTTTGGAAACTTGGGGGCACTAACTTCTTCCGTGACTGGGCCCTTCCTTCCCATTCTTACACGTGAACTACTTGATCCTCCCCTTCATTCCTGGGGCCTCCCCTGTTGTCTGCACCGTCTGCACTTCTCCTGACCTCCCTGGCGCACTTTGGATTAGGGGTAAGGATATACGGAGGAAAGTGGTGGAAAGGTGTGTGGTGGGGTGAGGCACTGCAACGTGACCGCTCTCTCCCCTATGATGATCTTGCCTCATCCCCTGTTGGGGATTTAGGGCTCTATAAGATCGTGAGGGGTTGTTTTCCCATCAGGGTGCCTGTGAACCCCTCGGGGAAAGGTTGCGTGTTGTGGGTAGTGGGTACTATAAGAGTTTACTGGGTCCTTTCCCTTCCCTGCAGGTCCCCCTTCCCTGACACCCGGCTCCTGTCAGGGACGGGTTCGTGGGGATCACGTAACACCTGTGATCCGGACTCTGCACTGGTTGTCAATAGCGTGCCGAGTCAGGTTCAAGGTGTTGATATTGATCTTTAAGGCCCTTCACGGTCTGGGCCTCTCATACCTCAGGGACTGTCTCACCCTCCGCGCCCCAGAGCGTCCTGTTCGGTCTGCCCGGGGTGCCTTCTTGGAGGTCCCCCCCCGTGTTAAGTGGGGGGCCACAATGGAGAGGGCATTCTCGGTGGCTGGGCCGTGCCTTTGGAATTCCCTCCCAGAGGAAGCTCACCTGGCCCCAAGCCTTTTAACATTTCGGCGAGTATGTAAAACCTGGCTGTTGACCCAGGATTTTGGGGAGGGGGGGTTAGGGGTTTTTAATCTCCTCTACCCTTATTTATTGTTTTATTGTGGCCTAGCCCTGTTTTTTAATATTATTATGATTATTTTAAATTTATATAATTGTATTTTTATGGTTTTAAAATTGTTAGCTGCCCCGAGCTGTTCTCAGGACCGGTGGGATACAAATTGATTAAAATAAATAAATAAATAAATATTGGCTACAGTCCTCCCTGTCTGTAACTTGGCCCCAGAACCCTAACGGTGGGTCCTGGGACTGTAGTGGCTATTTCTTGGTGCGGTGGAATGACATCGCATCTGTGCGAGCAATGATGGCCCCAGACCCATGACAGTGGGTCCTGGGGCTAGAGTGGCAGCTTCTAGATACATATTGGCAACAGCCCTCCCTGCCTGTAACTTGGGCCCAGAACCCTGATGGCGGGTCCTGGAGCTCGAGTGACTGTTTCTTGGTGCGGTGGAATGACGTCGCCTCTGTGCGAGGAATGACGGCCCCAGACCCACGATGGTGGATCCTGGGGCTAGAGTGGCAGCTTCTAGATACATATTGGTCACAGTCCTCCCTGCCAGTAATGTAGGCCCCAGAACCCTGACGGTGGGTCCTGGGACTGGAGTGGCTGTTTCTTTTTTTTATATATCTATCTCTACACTAAATCTAACTGTTATTAACTATTCTAAAACCTATTGAACTAAATGGAATATCCTAATAATTAACTACAAAGGCCTTGTCCTACAAACACACTGTATCTCTATCTATCTCTATAACTAAGCTAACTACT
>QEPC01012309.1:410971-475294 GCA_003113815.1 Sphenodon punctatus
GCCTTCCCATAGCTCAGCAGGTCCGGAGTCTGGGGCTGGAGTGGCTGTTTCTTGATGCAGTGGAATGACATCGCCTCTGTGCGAGGAATGATGGCCCGACCCATGATGGTGGGTCCTGGGGCTAAAGTGGCAGCTTCTATATATGGATGTGGCAGAGCAGACTGAAGCTCAACCCCGATGAGACGGAGATGATGGTGGTGGGGAGAGCGAGGGAGGTGTTGGCCCCCCTGATTGGGGGGGGGTTTGCCCTGCCATAGCTCAGCAGGTTCGGAGTCTGAGGGAAGTGTTGGACGCAGATATCTGCCTGGATCGACAGGTGGAAGTAGTGGTGAAGGCTGCTTTCCACCGGTTATATCTGGTGCGGAGGCTGCACCCGTACGTCTCCGACCTGGACCTGGCCTCCCTTGTCCATGCCTTCATCACCTCGAGGCTGGGCTACTGCAATGTGCCATACGTGGGGCTGCCCTTGTTCCTGGTTCAGAGGCTGCAGCTAGTGCAGAATGCGGCGGCCTGGTGTCAGAACCCGATACCTACAGCTGCGGTGGGGGCACAGCCAAAGGAGGCCCCAGAGGTCAGTGTCAGTGGGGGGAGCGAGGCGAACAGCACAGGGCATGCCCCCCCCGCAGACGCTCAGGGGGAATCCCCACTGACTGTGGGGAATGAGAGCAGGGAGCTGGCACGAACGCCGATGGGCCAGGAGGGGGCGGAGTCAGGGATCTCAGTGCGTCGCTCCGGGCGCCTCCGGGCGCAGCGAGAGGCGGGGCAATGCAGTTAAAGAGCAGACGCCAGCCTGAACACAGTGCTGGAGATCAGGTCAGTGATACCAGCCCCATACGTGGATTCAGTTAAAGAGCAAACCTAGTTGTGTTGTGTGTGGTTGCAGAGAGAGTGTGTGTGTGACTGACACGAGAGACTGGTGGGTGACTGTGTGAGTATAGGGGTGACTGGTACGTGTGGGTGGTGTTTGGAAACTTGGGGGCACTAACTTCTTCCGTGACTGGGCCCTTCCTTCCCATTCTTACACGTGAACTACTTGATCCTCCCCTTCATTCCTGGGGCCTCCCCTGTTGTCTGCACCGTCTGCACTTCTCCTGACCTCCCTGGCGCACTTTGGATTAGGGGTAAGGATATACGGAGGAAAGTGGTGGAAAGGTGTGTGGTGGGGTGAGGCACTGCAATGTGACCGCTCTCTCCCCTATGATGATCTTGCCTCATCCCCTGTTGGGGATTTAGGGCTCTATAAGATCGTGAGGGGTTGTTTTCCCATCAGGGTGCCTGTGAACCCCTCGGGGAAAGGTTGCGTGTTGTGGGTAGTGGGTACTATAAGAGTTTACTGGGTCCTTTCCCTTCCCTGCAGGTCCCCCTTCCCTGACACCCGGCTCCTGTCAGGGACGGGTTCGTGGGGATCACGTAACACCTGTGATCCGGACTCTGCACTGGTTGTCAATAGCGTGCCGAGTCAGGTTCAAGGTGTTGATATTGATCTTTAAGGCCCTTCACGGTCTGGGCCTCTCATACCTCAGGGACTGTCTCACCCTCCGCGCCCCAGAGCGTCCTGTTCGGTCTGCCCGGGGTGCCTTCTTGGAGGTCCCCCCCCGTGTTAAGTGGGGGGCCACAATGGAGAGGGCATTCTCGGTGGCTGGGCCGTGCCTTTGGAATTCCCTCCCAGAGGAAGCTCACCTGGCCCCAAGCCTTTTAACATTTCGGCGAGTATGTAAAACCTGGCTGTTGACCCAGGATTTTGGGGAGGGGGGGTTAGGGGTTTTTAATCTCCTCTACCCTTATTTATTGTTTTATTGTGGCCTAGCCCTGTTTTTTAATATTATTATGATTATTTTAAATTTATATAATTGTATTTTTATGGTTTTAAAATTGTTAGCTGCCCCGAGCTGTTCTCAGGACCGGTGGGATACAAATTGATTAAAATAAATAAATAAATAAATATTGGCTACAGTCCTCCCTGTCTGTAACTTGGCCCCAGAACCCTAACGGTGGGTCCTGGGACTGTAGTGGCTATTTCTTGGTGCGGTGGAATGACATCGCATCTGTGCGAGCAATGATGGCCCCAGACCCATGACAGTGGGTCCTGGGGCTAGAGTGGCAGCTTCTAGATACATATTGGCAACAGCCCTCCCTGCCTGTAACTTGGGCCCAGAACCCTGATGGCGGGTCCTGGAGCTCGAGTGACTGTTTCTTGGTGCGGTGGAATGACGTCGCCTCTGTGCGAGGAATGACGGCCCCAGACCCACGATGGTGGATCCTGGGGCTAGAGTGGCAGCTTCTAGATACATATTGGTCACAGTCCTCCCTGCCAGTAATGTAGGCCCCAGAACCCTGACGGTGGGTCCTGGGACTGGAGTGGCTGTTTCTTTTTTTTATATATCTATCTCTACACTAAATCTAACTGTTATTAACTATTCTAAAACCTATTGAACTAAATGGAATATCCTAATAATTAACTACAAAGGCCTTGTCCTACAAACACACTGTATCTCTATCTATCTCTATAACTAAGCTAACTANCAGGGAGGGGTAAAAACAAAAAATAACACCTAAATCTATCTAATATAATATAAATAAATGAAAATATGGAGGTAAATGGGTTGGATGGGTGAAATAGGAGGAGGATGGCAATGGATTGAGGAGAAAAAAACTGCTGGGAGAGGGAGCCTTCTGAAACGCCTGCTGTTCAGGAACAGTGACTTGCTAGAAGGTGTTGGGAAGGGGGGAGGCAATCAGTTTTGTTTCTTGCTGCGCCCGCCTCACCGCAAGCCCCATTGGCTCCATGCAGCCTAGCCCGTAACCAATTGCAGACTGCGAAGCCAGTGGTCTGAGGCGAAAATGGATGGTGATTGGGCAGGCTGGCTGCTACTCCAAGCCTCTCCACCCCTGATGCCTGAAAATCTGCTTCTCAACCGACTCCCCCTCCCTGTCACGTTTTGCCTTCCAGTGACATCTTTTTGCCACCCAAACACGATCTGAACTGACCGAATTGTTCGGTCATTTCGATGTTCCGAATCTAATTCGGTTCGGTCAGTTCATGTTCGGATTCAGGTTTGGTCATCCAAACAGGCCGAGTTCGGGCCGAACTCTGAACCGCGTTCGCCTATTCCTACTGGTAGCCCTTGTCCTCTACAATTGAGAAGGACTGCCCATCCAGCGCAATCATTTCGGCCAACAGGCACTTGGCTTTCTCTTGAAAGCCATGCTGCCCTGCTGCCAATGGCCTTGGCAGGTGCCTCCACACCAACTCCTCCATGGTGGACTGACACTGCTGGCGAGGCTCCTGCTGCTGTTCTTCCCCCCTGCTCCTGCTGGTAGAGGCAGCAGTTGGTGCAGGACGCTTGCCCACTGAATGAGCCAGGTGACTGGCCGCTGCAGTTGGGAACCCACTGGCATCCCCTTCCCCTGCCTTCCTGCTTAGCAGCAGAGCACTGTGGCATGACTTCAGGTGCCTCGCCATTGTAGTTGTCCCAAGGTTGGCGAGCACCTGCCCATGCTTCACCAGTTTATTGCCCAAAGTGCACTGCACCTCTCTGGGATCATCTGCCCGCACTTGCTTAAAATGTTTCCAGACTGAGGATTCCCCCCCCCCGCCTTCTGGCCCACCCCAGGTGACACACTGCTGCCAGCACTGCTGGGAGGGGTAGAACTTGTTGTGGTGACAATGACACAGCTCTGGGAGGAGGGTCAGCCATTGCCTCAGCTCCAAATATCTCCTCTGCGGCATTAGTGGCTACCTCTGACTCACTGTCCGTGATCATGGTGATGTCCTGTGAAGGGGAGTACTGGGACTCTGAGGCTAGACTGCCCGTGTCCGCCATGCTGCTGGCACTCTCCCTGTGCCCCCCTCTATAGCTGCTACTGCTACTCCTCTGTCTACTGCCATTGCCCGGGGATCCGACCCTGCCTCTAGCAGCCAGGGTGGGATCACCAGCTCTGGACTGCTGGGGATCGCCTCGACAATGGGGGACATTGGTGGCCCTGGAGGAACATCGGAAGCAGCAACACCTGCTCCAGCACCAGCAGAGACAGATGCAGCCTCATGTCCTGGAGGCCTTCCAGTGCCTTGTGTGGCAGTGGAGGGCACTGCCAGGAGGCGCCTCTGAAGCCTGTTGCCCTAAAGCAGGCCTGTGGAGTTTGGGGTGTGATGATGTGCTCGGGCTACTGCTGCTGCCTGCTCCCACTACGCTAGCATGGCCCCTACCCCTACCACCTCTCCCATGTACCCCATTGCCTGTCTTATGGGCAGCAGACCGGCCTCTCCTACTTCCCTTCTCCATGTCTTCAAACTCAAACACACACAAAGATTTTATAAAATTTTATTTTATTTATTACTCAATTTTTAAAATTAATATTATATATAGCTATATCTACACTAAATCTAACTGCTATTAACTATTCTAAAACCTATTGAGCTAAATGGAATATCCTAATAACTACAAAGGCCTTGTCCTACAAACACACTATACACCAAGTATCTCTATCTATCTCTATAACTAAGCTAACTACTATGTATATCTATCTAGTAACTATCTATCTAATATCTATCTATCAATACAATATTACACAGGGATGGGGGGGACTCACAACGAACACAGGGAGGGGTACAAAACTGAAATGAAATTCAATCTAATAACAATCCTACTCTAAATAAATCCAAAACTTAAAACAGAGGAAGGGAATCAGGGATGGAATAAGAGAGAGAGGGAAAGGATTCAATGGAGCGAGGAGGGAGGAAGGAAGATTGAACACAGAAAACACAGGGAGGGGTAAAAACAAAAAATAACACCTAAATCTATCTAATCTAATCTAAATAAATGATAATATGGAGGTAAATGGGTTGGATGGGTGAAATAGGAGGAGGATGACAATGGATTGGGGAGCTGGGAGGTACAAAACTGCTGGGAGACGGAGCCTTCTGAAAACGCCTGCTGTCAGGAACAGTGACTAGCTCAGAAGGTGTTGGGAAGGGGAGAGGGCAATGAGTTTTGTTATTTGCTGTGCCCGCCTCACCACAATCCTCATTGGCTCCATGCAGCCTAGCCTGTGGCCAATCGCAAACTGCGAAGCCAGTGGTCTGAGGAGAAAAGGGATGGTGATTTGGCAGGCAGGCTACTACTCCAAGCCTCTCCACCCCTGGTGTCTGGAAGTCTGCTCCTCAGCTGACTCCCCTTTCCCTGTGCCTGCCTGCGTCAGGCAGTGGGTCACCAACTGACTGTGGTCACATTTCTCCTGCCCGAACCACCCGAACTCGATCTAAACTGACCAAACTGTTTGGTCGTTTCGGAGTTCGGAATCAGGTTTGGTTCGGTCAGTTCGGGTTCAGGTTCGGTCGTCCGAATGGACCGAGTTCAGGCTGAACTCCGAACTTCTGAACCGCATTCGCACATCCCTACCACCCCCAGGACAGCACCCAGACACAGGAGCAACGCACTACTAGGGAGACGGCTGAGGAGGGCCTCCGTGACAGCCAGGTAAGGTGCCCGTGCCCCCCGGGGGAAACGGGGATGGATCCCCCCACAAGGGAGCACAGGAGGGCTGTGGTGCAGATGCTAACCCCTCTGCAATACCCCCAACAGGAGATGACCAGCTCCGCTGCCACCACAGCTACTGGGCTGGCCCCAAGCCACCAAGCTGGTAGGCCCCCCACAAGTGGTACCCAAAAGGGGGAGCACAGGTCGAGGCAGGATACCAGGGACTTCATACGCGTGTGGGGGGCCGAAAGGGTCCAGCACGACCTGGTGCGCAGCTACAAGACCAGACAGGTCTATGAAGCCATCACCCAGGAGATGCAGTGGCAGGGGTACAAAAGGGATGTCACCCAGTGCATGCAGCAGGCAAAGGACTTGAGGTCCAGATATAAACCTATCAAGGACAACAATCTGAAGTCTGGCCGTACCATGAGGACAATGGAGTTCCATGATGGGCTGGGCCAGTTCCTCTGCATGGAGATAGTTGCTTCTCGCTTACACTGCACCACTTTTGCCAGGGGCAGGCGGAGGGTGCGTGCACAACACCACCACCCTGCCCAACCCCCTGGAGCAGGGAAGGCATCTACCTCTGATGAGGCAAGCCAGGATGTGGGAGGAGGCAGCCCCATCACACAGGGGGAGGAGGCACCCTGGGAACCCACTCACTCAAACATCACCCTCCGCGTGCACCATGGGGAACGGGGCACACGCGGAGCAGATGGAGACCCAGGACACCTCCCAGGAAGCAGAGGAAGATGATCCAGGTAGGAATGCAACCAGGGCTGTGGGGTGGGGTGGGCCTGGGGGGTGGAAATGGGCCCCGGTCACAGTGACCGGAGCTTAAGCCGGGCAGCAGGGACTGACTGATGGATCCACATTCTCATTACAGCTTAAGGCACACGGAGGTTCATGAGGAACAGGTCACGGAGGAGGTGGTGGTCAAGGAGGAACCGGAGGCACCCCCAACAATGATGGTAGGCCACAACGCACAAGGCATAGGTCCCAGCCAGTAATGGGGTAACGAGCTAACAGGTCGGACACAGGGGCAGCCCCTAGAACCAACCACCCCCCATGCATGACAGGGAAGGGCTGGTGACTGGAACCGTTGGGTCACCGAGCCATATGGGTTAACAGCCTTTGAGGGGTCCACGGGGAGGGGGTAAGGGGGTGGGAACACATGACAGGCCCCTAGGAGGAGCTGTAATAGGATCGACCTGGGTGAATGCGGCCCCTGATGGGGCGAGCTCTGTAGCCCGACAGAGGGGACACATTGCACGAGACCCCACCCAACCAGTAACATACACCATAGGGACAGACAGGAAGGGGGGGGCGTGCACCCCCCTGGGCGACAGGGAGGCATAGCTATGGGCATAGAGTATGGACATGTGAAGCCTCACACCCCAACCTGTTAACCTCACTCCCACAGATGAGCACCCCGGTCCGGCGAGGGGAGCTGCTGCCGGCAGTGCCAAGAGGAATCGGGAGATGCGGGCCAAGAACAGGCAGAGGAGAGAGGACCTCGACAGGGAACTGCTGGAGGAAGCCAGAAAGTTAGCCGAGGTGCATGCAGAGGAGCTCGCCCGCACAAGGGAGGTGCAAATAGGGGAGGCGGAGAGGGACCAGCGGAGAGTGGCAGTCATGCTAAACCGGTCCCGCACTGAGCACCTGTGGGAAAGGTGCCTGACTGCCTCCCTCCACCTTGAGATGCGACTTGACAGAGCCAAGAGGGGGAGGGAACATGTCATGCTGAAGGGGATCTCTGCACGGGCCCTTGACCTCATTGGGGAGGCGGTGGGGCTCCTGCAGAGGGAACCCCAGTGGGACATGCCCCCTCCAGGCCCGGGTGGCGGGATGGCAGGCAATAACCACCAGGACGTCCCCCCCAGGTGCAGGTGCTCCCCCCTGCACTTCGGCCAACACTGGTTTCCCCAGAAGCACCCCTTCCATGGTCTCTTCAACAGGGTCCCTCTCCCCCACATAGCCCCACAACATGAACCCGTGGGGCTGCCCTCCCGGCCTGCACCTCTCCCAATTCCTCCACAGTTGCCTCCGATACCCCCCGTCCGGGAAGCACGGTCTCCCCCAGTGAACCCGGAACCTCCAGGTTACCAACCACCCATGCCGGCCACCCCACCAGCTCCAGTAAGCCAGACCACATAGCTGTCAGGAAAGGGGGGTGGGGGCGGGGAGGGCATAGTGAAGAGCAGAGGTATGGGAGGAGGGGCTTCTGTGTAGAGAGTAATGGAAACAGAAGAGGGCCACGGAAAGGGCTGTGGCACCAGGGTAACAGTGCAAGGCAGGGTGTAACACAGACCTTATGTTCCATTACTGCAGGGTCCAGCACCCCAGTCCAGCATGGAGCGGCCTGCGGACAATGGAGAGCCTGGGAAGTCCGGCCACCGCTCCCAAAGGATGGCATCTGCAAGGGCCCGCAGGGGATCGAGCCCCGGTGGTGCACCGAAGCGGGCACGAGGAAGGCCCCGCAAATAGTGACACCCCCCATTGTACAGAACCCCTAATAAATGGTGTTTTACATTACCACTCTGTTGTTTGATGTGTCAATAGAGGCACCATAGTGGCAAGGGGTTGCTCCATATGCAGTCGGGGCAGGGCATTCACAAAACAGGTGCCGGAAGCATATGTCTCTTGCCTGCAGGCAGCCGGGTGGGCAACAGCATAGCTCCCATGGCTGGGTACAGGTCTGCACAGTTACATCAGTGGAGCACCGGGCATGCCACTGAACAGCCGGTGAGGTGCCAAGGCCTGGTGCGGTTTGCTTGACATGGCTAGAAGGCAGTGGGTTACCCAGTGGTGCGGGGCACAGGCCTCACAGGACCGGGGAACCCCTACGACCCAAACAAGAGGCCACAAGCGAATTGTGGGAACAGACGTAACAGGATTTATTGTTACCCGTTACACGGTATCGTGAAGAGTGGGAGGCTGTCAACAGGCCTACTCAGTTGCCTGCCATCTGGGCGACAATGTGCCGACACAGAGCGTCCCGGTTCTCCCAGAATGTGCCACCTTGGACATGTTAGTAAAGGGGCACGGGACCCACTCTCTGCACCGGTGGGGGGTAGTCAAGGGCAGCTCCCCCAGTCTCGCAGACATTGTGCAGGATGCAGGCCGCCAGAACAAGGATGGGGGTATGCTGCAGTTCGAACTTGCTCCTGTTCATGAGCAAGCGCCAACGTCCCTTGAGCAGCCTGTATGCCCACTCCACCACGTTCCAAGCCAACGAGAGTCGTTCATTGAAGAGCCGGTGCTCCACTGTGTGCACAACAGGACAGGCCCTCATGAACCACGGGCTCAGCGGGTAGGCGGAGTCCCCTATCACCACTGGGGCCATGGCCATGGCAACCTGTACTGTGTCAATGACACAGTACAGGTTGGGGGATATCTCCCTGTCAAACATACATGCATAGAAGGGGGAGGCCCGCAGTATGCGAGCATCATAGCTCCTCCTGGAGTGGCCAGTATAGACATCGGTAAACAAAGCCCGGTGATCCACCACGGCCTGAAAATTGATTGAGAACACCTGCTTCCAATATAGGTAGTCCGTGTTGCCATGTGGGGGGCCGGATGATAGGGATGTGGGTGCTGCCTATCATCCCTATGCAATGAGGGAAGCCCATGTCCTCGAAGCTGCAGATCACAACCTCTGAATCCCGGAGTTGTATGACCTGCTCAAGCAGTAGCTCAACTAGCAGGTTGCAGACGTCATGGAGCACCCTATTAACGGTCGTGGTCCCCACTCCGAATTGCTCCCCAATGCTCCAACAGGAATCGGGGGTGGCCAGTCTCCACACAGCCATGTCCTGGAACACTGCTGTTCTGAACATGGACTGTTGGTGGACAGCTACCCTCTGTGCCCACTGCAACGATGCAGCTCGGCACAGGTTGGCCGCTCTCCTGCGCCGGACGCCATGGTTGTAGAAGCGGTGACCCAGCTGTAGTAGCTCGGCCCATTGTTCCAACACCAGCACCAAGAACATAAAGCAGGTGGACAGGACCATTAAGAGGACAGCCCTCCTCTCAGGGGGCTCATCAACAGGCAGCATGGTACCACCCACAACACTCACACTCTGTGGGGGCCCCACCACCAGCACCGGTGCAAGATAACCTAGCAGGTACCTGCCTAGGTGTTATGTGGCTGGGGGACCTGACCCAGGCCTACGCAGCTGACCCACTGACCCATCCATCCTGTGAGCGGCCTCTGCACCTAGCAATCACCTGGCAGTGATCCATTCCCCCTGGCCCCAAGCCATGTGCATCCTGCACACCCACACCATGCCTCCCAGGTCCCTTGATACCCGTAGCCTGTCCCAGGGTCCCGGGGACAGCTGCATGGGACGACCTGCTGAGCACACCTGCCAACCCCCTCTGCTGCACCTGCACCCCGTTCTGGACACAAGCACCAATGATCTATCGCACAGTAACCTCACTATGGCCTCTCATTCACCTCGCTCATACCACCTCTCACTCTACACCCCAGGCCTAGCCACAGCTACCAGCACACATATGTACCCTGGCAGCCTGTGCCGTCTGCCATGCAAGTGGCGCATTTCCGTGAGTGTGTTCCGCGCAGGGGCGTAGCTAGGTTGGAATGGGCGCAGGGACAAGAAATGGACTGTGCCCTCCCCCCCGGCCCGGCCCGGCCCAGCCCATCACCAGACTATATTTGAAAGGGTAAACAGCAGCTTTCTATTAACTGTTCCATGCCACTCATAATTTTACAAACTATCATTCCCTCTGAGTTGTCTCTTTTCCAAGCTGAAGAGCTCCACCCTGCTTATCAAGCTTCTTCTTGTAAGAAAGTTGTTCCATATAACTTTGATATTTTTTTTCCTCCCTTCTCTGCTCCTTTTCCAGTTCTACCCTATCTTTTTACACCTCCATCATTAATAATTCCTAATGCATTTANCCACACCACCCACAGGGGCGAACCCATGAGCCATCATGGAGCCCACAGGAGAAGCCGTCATGCACCACTGTATGCCACCCGACAGCTCCAGTCATCCAGAGCAGGAACTGCAGGGACCCCATCACAGGAACCCACACACAAGGACAGGGCTGCAGCCAGGGGAGGGGCGTATGGCATCGCACATAGACACGAATGTACCCAAGGTGGTACAGCCAAAAGCACAGACTTTATTAATGATGGGATGAAAGGGGGTGAACTGCCAAACAGAGGTCGGTGAAGGGGTGCTCAGGGGCTCGTGTCCGTTCCCCACAACCAGCACGCAGGGGCCCCATTGCAGCCACCTCCAGAGGGAAGGAAGCGGTCCGGAATGCTACTGGGCTATGGAGGCCGGAGCGAAGGGAAGCAGCAATGGGGTCCAGCTGACAGGCCAGCCTAACACCGTGTTACACAGTACCATGGCCCAGAGCAGGGGGGGGATGAAGGTGGGGGCATCCCACAGCACAGGCATGGCAATAACAATGTGATGGAGGGGCTGTTTGGGATGCCCTGCTCATAGAGAGGCTGGAGGGTGCCCCTGAAACTGCTGGGCCGGGACCAGACCCTCCCAGGCGAATAGGTCCTGGCGGAATTCCCAGGAATGCATATGTGCATCCACCATGAAATGGGGCAGGAGGTGGTTTCCCGTGGCAGCGGCAGCCTTCACAAGTCATAGGTTCATCACCGATCGGAGGGTGCCAAGTTCACATGTCATTGGGCCCCAGTTAGCAGGGGTCCTCCAACATTGGTGGGTAGCAGACCCAGCTCCCCAAGAAGTGCCTGGCAGTCCGATCACAGACGGGAGTGCCACAGGCATGCAGTAGGATACTGGTGTAGTCAGTAGCAACATGGGGACCCCTGGCCAGGAGGGCCAGCCCATACTCCGGACGTGCAGCCACCAGGTGAACAGCTGTGAACTCCCGTGCGGTCCAGGGCACTACAACTGCGGCTGGTTGGTCCCAAAGAGGCTGTTGAAGGAGGGTGAAGCTGAGCTCCCCGGGCACACCTCCTGCAAGACGGACCCCCGAATGGATGGCCCATCACCCACATGTACAGCGACAGGGGATCGAAGCCATCCGTCACCGACAGGGGGTCGCTCATCAGCAGCTGGACATCGAGGCTCTGCCACAGCATTCCCAACAGCATGTTGGCACAAGGCAACCACTCCTCCCCTGCACCACTGCCGGTCTCTGGCCCTGTTCTGCACCCAGCCATGACTGTTCCAAGGGCTGCTCTGCGGCTTGCCCAGGGATTCTATGGAGAACGGCTGTGGTCGAGCAAGGTGTGAGAAGCTGTGCAGCGCTAGCCAGGCTGCGGCCTTTCACAGCTGATAGTGGAATGGCTGCAAGGTCCTGTGAATCCCTGCCCCATGCACCTGGCGGGTGCATTCCAGCAGTAGCGATGACAGATCAGCAAGGCCACGGCTGCCTCTAGCAGGGAGCTAACAAGACACTCCATGCACTGTATCTTGATGGAACACAGCTGCACATTGCCGTGGCCTTCAAGTGATGTGACCGAAGCAAGGTGGGGCTGGATGCGCCCTGGCCAGGGATAACACAGGGATGGGGGATCCCTGTGCCCCTGCAATGACCCTGTGTTATCCCTGGCCAGGGCGCATCCAGCCCCACCTTGCTTCGGTCACATCACTTGAAGGCCACGGCAATGTGCAGCTGTGTTCCATCAAGATACAGTGCATGGAGTGTCTTGTTAGCTCCCTGCTAGAGGCAGCCGTGGCCTTGCTGATCTGTCATCGCTACTGCTGGAATGCACCCGCCAGGTGCATGGGGCAGGGATTCACAGGACCTTGCAGCCATTCCACTATCAGCTGTGAAAGGCCGCAGCCTGGCTAGCGCTGCACAGCTTCTCACACCTTGCTCGACCACAGCCGTTCTCCATAGAATCCCTGGGCAAGCCGCAGAGCAGCCCTTGGAACAGTCATGGCTGGGTGCAGAACAGGGCCAGAGACCGGCAGTGGTGCAGGGGAGGAGTGGTTGCCTTGTGCCAACATGCTGTTGGGAATGCTGTGGCAGAGCCTCGATGTCCAGCTGCTGATGAGCGACCCCCTGTCGGTGACGGATGGCTTCGATCCCCTGTCGCTGTACATGTGGGTGATGGGCCATCCATTCGGGGGTCCGTCTTGCAGGAGGTGTGCCCGGGGAGCTCAGCTTCACCCTCCTTCAACAGCCTCTTTGGGACCAACCAGCCGCAGTTGTAGTGCCCTGGACCGCACGGGAGTTCACAGCTGTTCACCTGGTGGCTGCACGTCCGGAGTATGGGCTGGCCCTCCTGGCCAGGGGTCCCCATGTTGCTACTGACTACACCAGTATCCTACTGCATGCCTGTGGCACTCCCGTCTGTGATCGGACTGCCAGGCACTTCTTGGGGAGCTGGGTCTGCTACCCACCAATGTTGGAGGACCCCTGCTAACTGGGGCCCAATGACATGTGAACTTGGCACCCTCCGATCGGTGATGAACCTATGACTTGTGAAGGCTGCCGCTGCCACGGGAAACCACCTCCTGCCCCATTTCATGGTGGATGCACATATGCATTCCTGGGAATTCCGCCAGGACCTATTCGCCTGGGAGGGTCTGGTCCCGGCCCAGCAGTTTCAGGGGCACCCTCCAGCCTCTCTATGAGCAGGGCATCCCAAACAGCCCCTCCATCACATTGTTATTGCCATGCCTGTGCTGTGGGATGCCCCCACCTTCATCCCCCCCCTGCTCTGGGCCATGGTACTGTGTAACACGGTGTTAGGCTGGCCTGTCAGCTGGACCCCATTGCTGCTTCCCTTCGCTCCGGCCTCCATAGCCCAGTAGCATTCCGGACCGCTTCCTTCCCTCTGGAGGTGGCTGCAATGGGGCCCCTGCGTGCTGGTTGTGGGGAACGGACACGAGCCCCTGAGCACCCCTTCACCGACCTCTGTTTGGCAGTTCACCCCCTTTCATCCCATCATTAATAAAGTCTGTGCTTTTGGCTGTACCACCTTGGGTACATTCGTGTCTATGTGCGATGCCATACGCCCCTCCCCTGGCTGCAGCCCTGTCCTTGTGTGTGGGTTCCTGTGATGGGGTCCCTGCAGTTCCTGCTCTGGATGACTGGAGCTGTCGGGTGGCATACAGTGGTGCATGACGGCTTCTCCTGTGGGCTCCATGATGGCTCATGGGTTCGCCCCTGTGGGTGGTGTGGGCCCAACACGTCCCATTGTGAGTGCTGTCCTTCATCTTCTGGTAGCTACCTATTGTCCTCCTTCCATGTGCGGACACCCTTCCTGTGGTCCAACCCCTGCTTCTCCCTGTGGTGGTGTTGCGTGCTGCCTTGGTGGCTTGACTGGGCCATCATGGTGTGCGTTTGGCAACTGTGTGCTGCTGATGTCCCATGGCAGTGCTCTTAGTTGTACCCCCAGCACTGGGGGGGGAGGGGCAGTCAGCAGGCCCCAACCTCTCCCTAGAGGCTGGTGTTGCCCTGGGGGCCTTTACACTCATGTACTGGGCTGTCTGGTGGGGGATACCCATTGGTTGACCACCCCGCCTCATCTGCCCTGCCTTCCACCGCTCCTGGTGCCCCCTGTTGGTTGCCACCATTTGCACTGTAGGCAATGGATGGGTGATAGGTACAACGGGCAACTGACCATGAGTGTGGGCTGTGCATGGTCCTGTTGCTGGCTGCCCGTGGTCCCCCTTGGTGTGAGCGGGTGGGGTGCTGGCTTGGGTGTCCCTGGCCACTGCATGGGTCATGCATGCTGTGTGGTTACTGACCCCTGCTGACCCACTCCCTTTCCGTGCACTCTGTCCCCTTCTCCCTCTCCCTTCTAGCTACTCTGGGTGTGTTCCTGGCCGTTCTCCGCCTGGCACAGATGGCTGTCCAGCTGCAGCGTACGGCCTCAGATCTCTGCGCTGGGGCCCACTTGTACGATGAGATCAGTGAGTGTGCTGCGTGTGTGCGGGGCCCTCTCCCTGGGTGCCTGCTGTTGTGGAGATAAGATGTAGTTCTGAGGTGGAGTAATGCTCTAAAGGTGTCTCTATCTCACCTTAAATCTCTATACAGTGTCCTCAAAAATACTCAAACATCCTCCTAACAATATAATAAAATAATGCCCAGTATTTTCAAAAATGCTAAAAGCCATGTTTCAAAGTCTGTGTTTAGTCTCTTGGGTGTTTTTTTTTTTTTTACTTTAAAAAAAAATAAAAAATGAAGTGTGCCTTTATAATGTCCCATAAGCTTCAACAATATAATAGTAACAGTAATATAAAGAATAATGAAAGCATGCCAGTTCTTTATCTGGCATCCACTTCTGAAGAAATCGACCCTGACACTGAATACCTGTTGCTATGCTCCAGTGCTGTTCCCACCTGTTTTGCTTCAGGAGGCACAACTGTGAGTATATTGCTATTGAGAAAATGATCACTGAGTGATCATTCAGTGGTTTGTTACTGCAGTAGACCAAAATCCGCTTCCCTTCCACATAAGCCCAGTTTTTCTAGAGTAGATGTTTGACACTGTAAATACTACATTTTGGTTGTAGAACTGGAAGATCAAAAAACTATTAAGTTCCATATCAATGTAAGTTCCTAGCCAAATTAACTGGTGTGTGTTACCCATTTTGGATATTTGTTTTCCATATGAACATTTCAAACATGCCTGAGGTATCTAAATGCTTCAGTCCCATTGATAGTCATCAGGATTTGGCTCTTAACCTTAGCAAGTTGGACATGTCCACTGTACTAAACCGGTGTTAGGGTCAAACAGACCCCAATTAAGCCATATTTTTTTAAAAAAACACAGGGTTAATTTGAAAAGGATTACAGCTGTCTAGAAAAAAAATCACACTGTGGGTAATTTCAGACATGATGGGCCGTTTGGTCCACCATGCTGAACCCTGAACCGGGATCCGGTTCGGATCCCGGTCTGTGATCAGGCCGTCCATCCTTTAGATTTGCTGGCCTGATCTCTACCGGGGATCGGGGAGGGGATGGGGATGCATGGGAAGGGGGCGGGGCTCCATGGAGTGACATGCGGCCACACAGCCCAACCCCCACGCTCACCTGGCTGCCTGCTCTCAGGGAGATACGTGGGCGCACCGGCCAATGCAGCCGCTGCGCCCGATACTGTACCATGGTCAGGGCCATGATCTGTGATGGGCCAAGGTAACAGACGTTACTTTTGGCCCATCACGGATCGTGGCCAATCTAACCACAGTTCTGGACCTCGGGCCAGCTGGAGGTCCGGAATTGTGGTTAGCTTTGATCCCCGCTAGAAATTCACTGTGGTGAATATCTGGCGGGGATCAAACAGATGTTACCACGATCGCTGCCACAACAGGGAATCCACCCTCAGCTAAACCAAGTAAACCAAGAAGGCCTGTGGTGCCAAGGCTGAGGGAGCGGACACTTAGGAGCCGTCTGGTCAATGGCCTCAGTTAACAAGGTGTTCCAAAGGTCAACGAGGCCATCAAGTGTCCAGTCATCAAGATCAGAGTGTAAGTCCCCAGAGCTGTCTGGAACCTCTCCAGGTCTATCAGTCTCTGAGGGTGAACCAACCGAACTGGTTCCAACACACACACACACACACCGGGGACAGACATGCACCAGGAGACAGGCCTGTAGGAGGTAATGATCCGTCCATGACAGGGGCACTGGTGACACCTCCCCCACCTCATTGTCTGCCTGGGAGGTTATGAGGGGGATCAGAACCAAGTACCTCTCTTGCCTCACAGATCTTGCCCCCCTGTAGGGATCATAATTCCTCCTCCCTGTACTGACCCCCATGGTTGTGTCCCCCAGACCCCCTCCCTCCTGGCTGCTCAGCTCATCCAGCAAGGGAGATCCCCACCCACGCAGAGTCACCTGCTTTCACCAGGCAGCATAAACCATCTAATATCTGCCTTTAGATAGCAACCTTACTGCAAAAAGGTTAATTTAATGTTAATGTTGACTCTTCCTGACAAAAGGGTCACTTAGCAAGTAAATGGAGGCATGATTAGCACACTTTGTATTCCTCTAAGATGGCTCCATTGAGTCTCCTGATCTGCCTTTAGATAACCACCTTACTGCAAACAGGTTTTAATGTTAACCCTTATTGACCAAAAGGGTCACCTAGCAAGTAAATGGAGAGGTTCAAATGACCCCATATGGCTGATTGGTAAGTATTTTTCAAAATGAACTCTGCACATAGCTATGATGAAAAAAAACAGTGTTGAAGGTTCACACCAGTAAGGTTATAACTGCAAAAAAATATACAACTCAATTTATGTTTGTAAAGTGGTTCTTTAGCTTGCGGTATAATAGACCCCCCAAAAGCGTTTTCAGTTATATTTTTGTACACACGAAAATGTTATTAATGACAACAAGCACAATGCTATATTTTTTTCTATTTCCACTTGTTGTGAGAAAAGAATGAAAGAACAGGATCTGGTTTAAGCATTTAAAGTATAATAAACATTTATTTATTTTAACAGCATTTTGGAGGTCTATATTACTCCCAGCACCCTAGGCGCATAGTACTTTCAGTTTCCCATGCACTTCAATTGGGGTCAAACTGACCCCCAGCAGCGTCAGAATAAAAACCTTAATATAAAAAAATTACAAGGGGGTAGGGGGCATGAGCAATTGAGTCCATTATGGTTGAAAAAGTCATGGAGTATGGAGTGGTAGAAGTTTGCTAAAAACATTTTATTAACTCTTTTGTACCCCTCTTGGGTCAGTTAGACCCCACCTATCGGCCTAGGGTTAAGTGTACACGTCCTTTTTGAAAAAGGAGACTTATGCTTTTGTGCCAAACAGGCACTCTTAAAATTTTACTCAAAGTGTTCTCCTAGTAATGAGAGTTTTGCCTGGACAAGGACTATAGGATCTGGTACACACATAAACATAGCTATAAATATGATTATTTATAAAAATCCAGTTCCATAGAGGACAGTAATACCATTATAGGTGAGAATATACCTCTGATATTATTTGGAGGAGAATGTGAAAATCTAAACCTTGAATATAATTCTGTCCTTTTGGAAAGGAGCATCTGAATTATAGCATGCTCTAATTCAAAATAATGATGTTGAACTAAGAGTGACATATGTAATGGAGGGGTGGGTAAAGAGATCAACAGAAATTGAGAAAATGAAATATATTCAAATGAGAGCAACTTCAAAAATCCAGCTGTCAGATTAGAATGTCTTCCTCATGAGAAAGTGCTCACATTACTAAACTCAGTTTATAGGGAGAAGTCATAGGGCTCAGACATACTTCACTAAACCTTGCTAAACTGACAGCTTCTATTATGTACAGCTCTCTGCAACACATACATCAACTATCATTGGCATTGGTGTATTCTATTGTGTGTGGAAAGATGCTGCTGACACAGAGCTAAAAATACGAGATCTCTCAGATCCTCCTGCATAATTATCTCCTCAATTGACTGTACCTAAAAGATAAATCAGACACAGTTGTGTAAGTAAACACCTGGCTTCCTACCAAAGCTGTCATCTGAACAATCAGGAGATTTAAGATAAATTGTACGTACCTATAACTACACGTCGGCCAACAGAAAATAGTATATAGTATTAATTGTATGGTTAGAATGGGTTGAATAGTAGGGGTGCGACTTGGGGCAAAAAACCGGTTACTGGTTTTACCTGTTACCAATTTACAAAAAATCGGTTTACCGGATTAAAACCGGTATACCGGTACCGTTTTTTCCCCATTGATTTTAATGGGAACTGTCCCCATTGAAATCAATGGGGAAAAAAACCCCAATACCTCCCACCTCCCCCTTCCAGGCTGTGCGGGTGGAAGGGGGGACACACCCTGCCCAGCCTGGATTTTTTAAAATTTAATTTTAACCCGAAGTCCGGTTGCTAGTGCGGGCTCCGGGACACCGTCGTGGTGGTGGCAGCAACCCGGAGCCCGCACCAGCATGTATTAGGCGATCCCTGGGGTGGGGGGTGGTTTAACACCCCCCACCTCAGGGATCACGCTCCCCCCCCACTCAGGGATCACCTTACTTGCCCTCCAGGTGCTGGCGGCGGCGGCAGCAGCACGGTGCGGTTCCAGCTTTCAGCGCTAGTGGCTGGCTTCAGCGCTTCACTAGACCTTCCGGGGAACTTTTGGGTTTCCTCGGAAGGCCTAGTGAAGCACTGAAACCAGCCACTAGCGCTGAAAGCTGGACCCGTGCCGTGCTGCCGCCGCCCAAACAGCAAGTAAGGCGATCCCTGGGTGGGGGGTAGGGTGATCCCTGGGGTGGGGGGGTGTTAAACCACCCCCCACCCCAGGGATCACCTAGTACCTGCTGGTGTGGGCTCTGGGTCACCACCGCCGCCAACGTGGCGGCGGCCTGGAGCCCACAATAGCAGTCGGACTTTGGGTTAAAATTAAATTTTAAGAAATCCAGGTTGGGCAGGGTGGGTGGGGGGTGTCCCCCCTTCCACCCGCGCAGCCTGGATGGGGGAGGGAAAGTTTTTGTTTGACATTGCGGTCATTAATTTCAATGGCCGCAATGTAAAAAAATCCAGCACAGGGAACCGGTATCGGTATCCCAGATTACCGGGTTAATCCGAAACTTCCAGTACAGCAAAATACCTGCAGTTTCGGATATGGGGGGAACTGAAATTCCCACCCCTATTGAATAATACAAAAAGTAGTTATGGGAATAATTTACAATGAAACTTTCTCCCCTGAAATCATTAGGTGTTTTATTGGTTGGTCACAATTATTTGGATATCTGCTAGTTTATTCATAATCCTGAAAGCTTCCTGGGTTTGAACATGAACAAATGTTTTCTCTGAAAATGTGACTATAAAATGCTCAATTTGCTATTGACTATTCATCCTCCCATTTAAGAAATCGCACATCGCACAAGGAAACAGAAATAAAAATCGCACATGACCAGGATGGCCATTCATTGCAAAATAAATAACTAATAGACAGAGTGAAAACAAAAGTCTTAGAATTAGCCTTTCAGTCATTATTTAGAGGGAGGGGAACATACTGATAGGAATCAAACCAGAGGTACCAACAGGGGTGTAGTGGCGGGGGTGGAGCGCACCGGAGCTCAGCTCCGGGACTTCCAACTGACCCAGAGCACACTGGAGCGATCCCAAGGGCTGTCCCCGCCCCTCCACCAATCAGCTGACACAGCCCCAGCTGCCTGCGATGCGGTCTCAGCCACATGGGCAGAAATATGGAGAGCAGAGCTGCAGCCAGAGGGTTGACTCCCTCCTCACTTCACACTCTGTAACTCTCCACTCGTGCTGGGGGCTGCTTGCTCTCGCTGCTGCTGCTGCTGCTGCCTCAAGAAGTCTGGGAATCCCTGGCCTCGAGGTAAGAGAGAGGTGTTTTCAAGATGTTCATGGTGCTTAAAGTGATTTGAAAGTGATTGGTGACACTTCCAAAGTTCTTTCAAGTTTTTGGGGTGCATCCATGACACTTAATGTATTTTTAAATTGCTTTTGCATTGGTGTGTTGTGTCAGTGTTGCAGAATACAGGAGAATATTTCATATATAATCATATCATTTTATACCCTTACTGATTAACAAAAGATTAATCACCCACACCTTTTGGGAGAGTTATGTTATGACATGGGGTTCAAGCACAGTGGCGTTAGGAAGCTATACATGACTGCCTTGTGGCACAACCCCAAGAATAATCACCCAGTTGAGGTTCAATTTGGGATTGGAGGGGGCGTGGCTAGGATTGGAGGGGGCATTAAGAGCTCCTACACTTCTCAATTTAGCACTACACCACAGGGTACCAGTCCCAGTCCCAGAACCAAATGTCATAATCCAAGATCAGCATCAATAGGCAAGCAGTGGTCCATACCAGGGAAGCAATCTGAGGGTCAGGGCTAGGGTGAGAGGCAGGACTGGACTTGAGACAGAGCAAGGCTTAGTTGGGTTGAACTTGGGACAAAGCAAGGTAAACACACACAGGCAGGGCTGGGTACTAACAGGGCAAGACAGGGTTGGACAGGATGCACCACAGGGCTGGAGAGCTGGGGATTTTCTGGTTGTACAGATAGAAACTGGGAGGCACACTGGAGGTTTTATGGGAACTGCAAAATAACTGAAGAGTGGATTCAGTCAGGCTGTGCAATCAGTGGACTGTGAAGACGGACAAGCACTTGAGGAGAAGAAGAAGGTGACAGGGAATTTAATGGCAGGCTTTCAGCTCACCCTGAGCAGTCCTTGTGGAAACATGGTTAGGGCTGCCATCTGAGTGTCTGATGGATCTCAGTTTGAAACTTGAGGTGCCCATATGTACCCTTAGATGTGAAAGATATCAGTTTTTCTGCTGAGTGAATCATGGCTGGTTGTGGCTCCTTTGTTCTTAGTGGTTCCCACCCATTTTGCCTGAATGACCACATTTAGAGACTGATCCCAGACAGTGATCAAGAAAAAGCATATCACATAGCATTTGAGCTGATAAGTCTGTCTGGAAAGGGCATGGCCCTTCTTGGGCCCCTATGATTGGGAATCTCTGGCCCTTTTTTCACGGATGCCCCTCACCTCGCCTATGTGTGCTGGTGGATGGACGGGGGGGGGGCATCCGTGTGACTGCCGTGGTGGGTGGGTGGGTGTGCGTGCATGCTCCCATACTCCACCCACCTCCACCCATCGCCCATGCACAGAGGCATTGGAGACAACAGAGGTGCCTCTGTGCGTGGAGGTGGGTGGGTAGGTGGGCGTCCATGCGATGGGCTGCCCATGCACCACCCACCAGCCATGGCCTCCACCCATCCCACCCCCCAACACCACCAGCCTATTTGAAAAGGGCCAAAGTACTAGCTGTTACAGTTCATCCCAAGAGAGGCAAATGCCAATTGAGGGCCAATATCAACCGATACTGGATCCATGCCCTACACTCTAGATAGTCACTTTGCATCAAAATTAGACTAACCTAAAAATTAAGTACGAACAGAGGCATTCTAGAAGAAGAGATGATGAAATAATAGTTCCAGTATCATTTTCATGTAATTCTTCACCAACTGTATGGTGACAGACACTTTCATTTAGGTGAAAGGTTCCATGATGCTAGCAATAGCTTTTTGGCAGGGCGCAGGCCCTTTTCAGATGGGCTGCGGTGCAGGGGGGGATGGGTATGCACCGCAGCGGGTGTGCAGGACTTGGGCGGACGTTACATAGAGGCATATCCTTCTCCACCCACCTCCACCAATCTCCATGCACACGGAGTCATCGCTGTTTTGGCTGATGGCTCCATGCGTGGACGATGAGTGCAGGTGGGTGGAGCGTGAGAGCTTACACACCCTCCCCCCACCCACCTGCCATGGTAATCACACAGGCACCCCCCATGCATTCTCACACACGGTCATGGGGGATGCGTCTCATGTTAAATGGGCCTTGATTTGTGGGAGGTTTTAGACAAGTGCCTCCCTACCTATTACCCACCTATCATGCAAGTTGCACGGCTGCATGGGACATCAATGAAGCCCTGCATCATGCATGATGGGCGGGTGGGGAGGTGCTTGTCTAAAAACACCCTCCGTGTATGTGGATGGGTGGTGGTGGTTTGCCAGAGCTCAGCCCTGACAACTAAATTCAAGGGGGTGCAGCGACTAAGCACCAAGAAAGGTTATCAATAGGAGTTGCACCCTGAAATGTGAAAACCCAGAGAAAGGCCAATATTGGCCATTTCAGGGTTGGACATTAAAGCCAGAAAAAAACCTGGATGGTTTATTTGGCTTTCATTCATTACTTTTCTGGCCCGCCCCTGCCCTGGTCATCCTATAGATCAAATCACAAGAACTTCTGTTTTATATTCAGATGTAGAGAGGCAGCTCATTCAGTGTTTGGGTTGCCAGATGGAAATCAGGGTTCATTGTCCCACTCTGACAAGTTTTGGGCTGAGAGGTGTGGCTTCCGGAGAAGGG
This sequence comes from Sphenodon punctatus, assembly GCA_003113815.1. Taxonomy (NCBI): domain Eukaryota; kingdom Metazoa; phylum Chordata; class Lepidosauria; order Sphenodontia; family Sphenodontidae; genus Sphenodon; species Sphenodon punctatus. The sequence continues at coordinate 433,286 of QEPC01012309.1, forward strand.
GGTGTGACTTCTTGGACAGGCATTTCATTTCTTTTACAAATTAAGCACATCTTTTTGGAAATGAGCAGTCAAATTGCCTTAGTGAGGGGACCAGAGATTTGGGATTGAAAGTATATTTCTAACTAATTGGAAATTGATAATTTCATAATTTGCTCATTCTTATCAGAATGCTTGTTATAGCTGTAATGGCATTAGTACATGTCCCCCATGTATAAGGAGTGACGGGGTTGCCTTTGCCAATAGGAAAACTCTTGTGGAGCAATCCGCAGCTGGGAAGTTTGACTGCTTTTTGTTTCTTTAATCTAGAGGCACTGCAAGGATCAAATGCTGACAAACCTCACTCATTAGACTCCAAGACATAGATTTTCTACTGGAAAAAGGCAATCCTTCCTATCATTTCATACCCAAGGATGGATCTGTTTTTAACACTCCTACTGCTGCGTGGGGAACAATTCCTTTAACCTGGAACCTTTAATCTAGAGATTGGGTAAAAATAGATCCAGATTCCACCTACAGAACTTGTTTGTGAATGATAAAAAAAACACCACCCCAAATACCCACTTCTGCAGTCTGACTCATCCCATCACACAGGCAGATTTTACTTACTCACTCATTTCCTGAGTAGTGGGATTTTCCACAGCATCTGTATCTGGGATAAAAAAACAACAACAACGTCATATTCAATATTTTATTATTGTAATGCCTCAAATTATTAACTAGGGTCCAGGTACTTTATCGCTGAAATGAATAGGAGTTTTGCTATTAGCATAGTGGAATAGGATCAGGTAAAACAAGGAAATCAAAATGCCTTATGAAACTCATCAGTCTTCTTTCTGTGAATAACAACACACCCTCATCAGTTGTTCTTTAGTTACAATCCTCACTCTGGGTAATTTCAGACATTACAAGATCACAGTCGATCACAGTGAACCACAGTCAATCCCACGGCAGGGCCAAAGGGCCCTTAACATCTGATTGGCGTTCGCCAGATGTTCACCACAGTCAGTCACCCGTAGGGGTCAAACCCAACCACGGTTCCGCAGGTTGGGATGGGACCATCCCCAGAATGGTGGTCAAAGTGATTTTCACCGGAAAACCGCAAAAAGTAATGACTGAACAGCAACCACCAGGCTGAATCATACAAAATGATTCCCAGGCATGGAGAAAGGACGCAGTGTCGCTGCCAGACAATGAGCAACACACAGACTGGGGAGGGAGATTTAAAGGGCACACAGCACCAGGGGAACATGGCGAGATGGAGCGAGGCAGAAGGGAGAGGAGAGAAGAGGGCGAGAGAGGAAGGGAGGAGGAAAAGGAGGAGGTGGCGGAGCAGCAGCAACAGCCGGGGCAGGCCACCCCAGAGGGGACAACTGGCCAGGGGACGGAGGCACCCCAGAAATGGGTAAGGAGAGCGAGGGGGGCGCAAAGCAGAACAGGGGCATGAAGGGGGGGTGCTCAGTGGGAGGGGGCAGGGAGGTAGGTCACAGGTCCGAAGGAACGAGGCACCTAACACACACACCCCTCATTACGACGTACAGACCTGGAAATGGGCCCGGGAGCCGGAGCCCCCAGAGGAGACGGCGGAGGGCAAGCAGAGGAGGAGCAGGAGGAGGAGGAACCACGAGAAGCGGAGGAGGGCACACGCGGGAGACGCCGGTACCAGCGAGGGGGACAATGGGGGTACAAGGAGACCCAGGACTTCATCCGGATCTGGGGGTCCCTGGAGTACCAAGTGGAGCTAGCCATGAACAAACGCAACAAGCATATGTTCACGGAGATAGTGCGGGACATGGAGGCAGCAGGGCACCACAGGACCATGGCCCAGTGCCACTCAAAGGTCAAGGAGCTAAAGAGGGGGTACAAGGTGATAAAGGACAATAACCAACAGTCCGGACATGGAGCATGGACTGCCCCCTACTACGACACCCTAGACTGCATCCTGCACCTTAAGGGCTCCCTAGTCACTCCACGGCTCGTGGGGAGCGCTGTGGTCAAGGGCAGGGAAAGGGTGGACGTGCCCCCACCCATGGCAGACCCGCACGCAGGCACCAACTCCGAGGACCCAGTCCCCACAGAGGAACACCCCAAGACCTCAGGGAGCAGCAGACCCCCCTCATGAACCAGCACCAGGAGCCCTCACCCGCACTCCAACTTGGGCGGATCCAAGGCCGGCACATTGTTCACCCTCAGCCAGTGGATGCAGGGGGAGCAGAGCCACACAGCGGGGCTGGCCTTGGAGGGATCCAAGATGGACATAGAGGGTAGGCAAGTGGCTGGGAGGGAAACAGACCAGGGGGGAGGGCAGAGGGGCCCCCACAGGTCACAGGCCCATCCCCTGTGGCCCCGAAGAACAGGCCTCTGGAGGTAGAAACTGTCCAGGGGGCCACCCTCCTCCACCCCTGCCCTCCATCCACACCGCACAGGCTAGTCCGGACATGGAGGCCTCCCAGGACATGGTATGGGAGACCGATAGCAGGGGTGAGGGGAACTCCCCGAGCTCAATGGAGCCCTCAGGGCATTCAAGGGGACATCCCAGGAAGCAACTGGGTTGGGGAGGGATGGGATAGGGGGAGGTAGGGCAGGTCTGGGAGTAGCAGGGTGGGCAGGGGGGTTATGGGGGGCACATGCCGTGAAATAAATGCACTGGTGTTCACATCCATAACCTTTATTGTCCGAGTACCTGCTTTGGGAAGGGGCTGGGGGCATCGCCAGGGTGAGGCGCATTGACAGGTGGGGCCAGCCGAGGGTATGCCCAGCAGGCTCAGGCCCCGGCATCACTTGTGATACGCCTTGCCAGGGCAGCGCAGATCCACTTGGCAGAGTGGTACTCCCTAGGGTTATCCACATTCACATACAACGGCACAAGTCCTGATGGCTGCTGGGGCACAGGGAACGCCAAGGCAGCCCCATCGGTCTCACATAAGTTGAGCAGGACACAAAAGGCACCTATCGTGAGGGTTGAGGTCTCCACAGCCAAGTCCAGCTGACCTGCAAGGCACCTCCAGCGCTGCTTGAGGGCACCAAAGGCCCTCTCGACCACGGTCCTTGAGGCACATAGTCGGGAGTTTAACAGCGCCTCCACCGGATTCCTGGGAATCAGGTACGCCTTCATGAGCCAGTGGAGGAGGGGATAGGCCGGGTTCCCCCAGGATGCAGGGGGGCATGAGCACCCCCCCATCCTGGACATCCTCATGTTGGCAAAGTCCCCCCTGTACATTCGGGCATAGAGGTGTGAGATGGTCAGGATCCGGGCATCGTGGCTGTGGCCGGAGTGGCCGGTAAATATGTCGATGAAGCGGCCCTGGTGGTCAACAACTGCCTGGAACTGCATGGAATGGTACCTGTGGTGGTTGATGTATTCCGCAGCCTCCGCATTGGAGGAGCGGAGGATCTCAATGTGTGTCCCATCCACGGCACCCAGGCAGTTGGGGAAGCCTCTTCTTTGCTCTGGACTGTGTCCCTTTGTCCACTCCATACACAAACCTGCTCCTAGACTGTTGCCTGGATCTGCATCTGACCCAGACCTGATTTGCCAGCACTCATGGACCCGCTCCAGAGGTCCACATTCTAGACACTGGGCCCTGACACACATACACTGCCTCTGTGGAGCAATATCTTTGGATGCCCATACAGTTAAACCGGTGTAAATGAAGGGTGAATCAGAATCACCTAATTTTAAAAATCTTTCCCTTGGCTGCTTAGGTCTAAATATAACTGTAAAATCAAGCCTTTTCTCAATAGTAGTGTAATTATGTGGATTTCAGCTGACAGTTTCCTATTCTTTTTCAGTCTGCTGGTGTCTATAATTATTATATATGTAATAGCTATTGCTCCTCTCATGCTCGATGACTAAATATGAGGAACCAGATATCATGGTTTGTCATTTTATTAAAGATGGCTAGGTTAAAGTCCCTTGTTTAACGTATGGCTAGAGACTGATAGAGATTTATTCATAGTTACACTTCTGTGATTAACTTGTAATCTGCAGGAGCAGTTATTTTGTCTTCTTTCCTGTGAATTAGATGTGAGAAGTCAGAATCACCATACGCTTTGGAAGGCTTATAATCTTCAGAGGCTGTCTTTAGTTCTGAGTTATTTTACATTTAGATGCTCTGGTTACACTGGCATATTGGGAAGATCACTGATTAATGTTGGTGTGCTAGGAAGGTAATGCCATTAGCTGGGAAGAATTTTATCTTGGAATGTCTCATCACCTTCTTGTGACTAGAAACCTTCAAAGTTTATCTATTAACACTACCAAAAGGTGCACTAAAATGATTAGCTTGTTATACAGACCAACAAAAACAAAGAAAACTCAGCTAAGGGGTCATAATCAAATACTTGGTTATTTTACCAATTGAAGTGTTTCAAACTCATTTTGGAGGAGAAGGCCACATGTCCTTAATGATTATTTTCTGAGGGCCAGGGTATAAATTGAAGACCCCACAATCTACAGGTGATGTCAATGGGAGAGCAAAGCCTTTTCAATAAACAACCAATCTCTTGCTTCTGTGGTACCCAAACTGAGGTGTGTAGATGGGGGCCAACCATAGTAAGCTGTCTGTACTGCAGCTGGTTTGCAGAACTGACTTCAGACCCCACTGTTGTAACCTCTGTGGAGGATGGTGTCCAATGGGGTTTACTGGGAAAGGAAAAGAAAACAGAATAAAAGAATATCCTAATGCACCTATATAAATCCAATGGTGTGCCTACACTTTGGATATTATGTGTAGTTCTGGTCACCCATCTCAAAAAGGACTTAGTAGAGCTGGTAAAGTTGCAGAGAGGGCTACAAAGTTGACCACAGAATTCTAGGTTTGGAAGTGACCTCAAATGTCATCTAGCCCAACCATTTGATCTGAGGCAAACTGCCCTATACTTATGTAGATTCATAGAACTGAAGCAGTCAAAACTATGATCAAAGCTATGGAATAGGTTTTATTGGAGGAGAGATTCAATAGGTTAGGGTTCTTAGCTTTACAGAGCACATGATTGAGAAGATATGATAGAAGTTTACAAAACAGTGGGTGAAAACAGACATACACCTTAACTTCCCTTTAACATCGCTTGAACATTTCTTATGGATGTTGCAGGGCTGTATAGGGTGCCAATACAGTCCTGTAACATGCATAAGAAATGTTAAAGCAGTGTTAAAGCAGAGTTACGTGCATGTCTGTTTTCACTCAATGAGTGGGGTGGAACAGACAAATAGGGAACTGTTGCTTCCTCTTCTCAAAATATTAGAAAATATTAGACAGCTTATGAAATTAGCTGGCAGCAGATTTAAAACAAATAAAGGAAAATTCTTCCACAATGAATGTTCAGCTAACCTACAGAAACTGCTGCCAGAGCACATTGTGAAGGCCAATAGTACAGTATAGTAAAATTGGTTAGGGGATGAGACATCTGTCATTGCTAAGGGTGGATAAGAGGAAATGAATCACTCAATTTATGACCAGTTGTGCACTTCTCTGAAGCAACAAAGGGTATTTTCAGACGTTACGAGATCATGCTCAACCACAGATAATCCCCTGTGGTGGGGAATGATCCCATAACGTCTGTTTGATGCCCACCATATGTTCACCACAGTGAACCTCTGGCGGGAATCAAAATAACCACGCTTTCGAGGATGGTCCGGGGACCATCTCTGGGTGATTTCAGATGTGACGGGGTGGATTTGCCCCGTCACGAAATGAATTTTGAATTCCCCGCCGGGATGACCCCGTCACGCCATAACAGACGTGCCGAGGGATCCCGGCAGGGAATCGGGGAGGGGGCGAGGCCGTGCGGCGTAACGTGCGGGCACACAGCCACGCCCCCTCCATGCTCCCCGCCCTCTGGGGAGACGGGCGCCACGGTCAATGCCACCGCAGCGCTCGCCCGCTTTGGCCATGGGCTGGAATCCCTGCGAGGATTCCGACCCGTGGCCGCCATCCAGACATGACGGCGGGGGTCACCACGGCAGGAAATCACATTCACCGCGCGGTTACCTCTGGCCCCGCCACTTCGGCTGCTCACGCGGCGAATGTGATTCCCCGCCGTGGTAACATCTGGGGGGAAACATCCGTTTCCCCCAACAGATGTTACGTGGTTGCTGCCACCACAGGGGATTGACTGTGGTGGCCTTTGACCATGTAATGTCTGAAATCACCCTCTGAAAGCGTGGTCAAAGTGATTCCTGCCGGGGGTGAACACCCGGCAGGAATCATTTTTTGCCCCCAACAGACGTGATGTTACCACGCTCAACCACAGTGGGATTCACCGTGGTTGAGCGTGGTAATGTCTTATTTGGCCGCTGACCACAACCTGGAATCGGCGGCCATGCTCGCTGCCGATTCCGGGCCGTGGTCAATACCCTGGGAGGCAGGCGGACGGGCGCCACGGCCGCATTGGCCACTGCGCCGGCCCATCTCCCAGAGGGCGGGTGCCCTCGGGAGCGTGGAGGGGCGGGACTGTGCAGCCGCACGTTGCGCTGCACAGGATCCCCACCACCCAGATTCCCTGCCGGGATCAGCCGGCACGTCTGCTGGCCGTGACGGTTCAATTCTGGCGGGGAATCAAAAGGGTGATTCTGTGACGGGGCCAAAGTCACCCCGTCACGTCTGAAATCACCCAAAGTCTGCCACCGTTAATAAACAGGATGCTGGGGGGAGGGGAGTTGAGATGGTCTGACCCAATATGGCACTTCTTATGAAGCAGGGGAGAACTGTTGTCCCCATTTTATGGATGGGTAATTGAAGGCACAGAAATATGAAATTCAGAAGCATCCCAAGGCCGTGTAGAAAATCCTTTGTTATAATACAAGCAAAGCCTTAGGCTTGTCGGAAAAACTCAGCATTCCTCACTAATGCAAGCAGAATGGGGCCATATAATCAGTGCAAATATATTGAGTAAAAATATGCCATTTTTACATAATCCCTTCTTAGAGTCGGACTACACATTAAATATTTATTTAAAGTTATATCCTGTTCTTCCCTTATGGTTCAGTGGGTTACAACATTAAAACCACATAAAAACAGAACTGAAAAACATGTAATCACCACTCCCTCCCAAAAAATCCCATGTCTGCCAAATGCTTGACTAAAAACAAAAGTTTTGCATTGCCCTGAAAAATGCCCAGGCTTGGGCTTTGACTAATCTTCAGGGGAAGGGAGTTCTTCAATATGGGGGCAGTAACCAGGAACATCTCTGTGTGAGCCCTCACCATGTGGACTTGCTGGGCAGATTGAACCTGCAAGAGGGTGTTCCTGGTTTATCACAGGAATCACAATGGAGCATGGGTAAAGAGGTGATCTTTCAGATATATGGGGCTTAGGCCATTTAGGGCTTTAAAGGGCTGGTGGTGGTTGTACTAGTTTTAATGTTTTTATGGTTTGTGGGCCACTCTGAGCCTCTGGGTAGGGAGACATATACATTTAAATAAGTAAATAAATAAATAACATTAAATAAAACAAAGGTTGAAATCAGCACCTTGAATTGTGTCTGGTTCAGACCTTGAAGCAATGTCCTGGTTCAGACCTTGAAGCAATGTGTGTAATGTTCTCACTCCGACACCCCCCACCCACCCCCCAAGAGAAGTCAGGCCCCTTCTGCACCAACTGAAGCTTCTGAGGAGAGCCCCACGTAGAGCATGTTGTTGTAGTCTAGCATTGAGGTTATGAAGGCATCAGTGATGGTTGCTAGATCTGAACCAGAAAGAACTGCCCAGTGTCACAGCCTTCTCACCAGATGGAGTTGTTGTTGTAAAGCACTCTTGGCCACCACTGCAACATGGTGTTCCATATGCTGCACAGGATCCAGAGGTACTCCAATGCTGCAAATTTGGGTAACAGGAGGAGGCTGGACCCCAATAATGATGGGAGTCCCAATCTCCCCCAAGTCACAGGACCAACCTGCCATCATGACTTCTGTCTTGTTTGGATGCAGCTTTAATTTGCTCACGTGCATCCAATTCCCAACAGCAGCCAGACACTGGGCAAGCACCTAGTCTTCAGGGCCTGGCTCGGATGAAAAGTAGACGCAGAGCTGGGTGTCATCAGCTTATTGATGGCATGTCATTCCAAACCTCTACCCATGTTAGAAAATAAATGAGTGTGCTGTACCTCAACTTACCCCAAACGGGATCGAAGGTTGCCAATAAACAAGCCAAAGTACGTGGGTACAACTCAATTTATTGGATAGACACTTAACATCTGGACATGGCAGTGTGTGTTACTAGTTGTGAACCCCAGTAACCCGACCTAGGATATCTTACATGTCAGAGGACATGGTCCGAGACGCAAGCTGGTTCAGAGGAGAAGAGGAGGGGGACCAGCAGATGGCTGGGCAGGATCTCTGGATCTTTGAGAGCGACGGTAAGGGTCAAAGGCCCACACAGGCTTATTGCAATGCTAGTAGCCGCAAGTGCCAGTGACAAGAGATAAGGGCCTGGGCGTTTCCTTTTATAGCTTTATTTATTAAGAATACATGTTGCAGAGTCCCCTCTGCCAGGTGCAGAGAATATGCTGACTATTCATTATTCTATCACTTGGAGCATAGTCACCAAAGCTATTTTGGCTTTTAGGGAGTTTTAGGGAGTTGCTGAAACTACCTCCCTTTCTTTCAAACCCTCTTTGTTTTCTCAGAGATAGTGGCTGTCTGGGTTTGTTATTGTGGCCTTGGAGATACATTTTTCTGCTAGAGTGTGAGTTGTTTACAACTTTATTCTCATGAGCCTGGTTGTTTTGAGTCAACCTGAGGTCCATGCAACAAATTAGCTGAACTGAGTTGTTCAGGCCTCATTCATCTTGTGTCTCTGACCATGGCCAAACTGCCTAATTAATTCATAATACTCCCCCCTTTGATGTCGGTTCACATGGCAGCATATACAACACATATGACAGTGAAAGTGATTGATTGATTGATTGATTTCTTAACGGCCTCAGCCAAAAACCACATGATTTTTATACAAAAATAAAAATACAGATAACCATTAAAATAAAATTCACAAAAGACAGTTTATACATCTTAAAACGCATCTTGTGTGTGAGCCTAATATCGACATACTAATGCAAAAGTACTGCAGGGATTAGCACCTTTAGACATTGGGCTTAACCTTTACCATGTTCAGTGACCTTAACCCTCCTCTTCCGTTGCAGCTGCGCTGTATACAGGAATCTGGCCAAGGCTAGTGAAAGTGTAACAGGGAGTAGGTTGTACACAAGTTTGTTACATATAATTGTAAATCTTAACACTAATTCAAATCAAATTACAAATCACATTTCCAATAAACTAAGTATAATACTGAGTGTTACAATTATTAGTACTATCATTTTATTAAAAGATTACCATTTAATTATGTAAGTATGTTTGGTTATAAATGCATGTATGTGTCCAGTAAATATAAAAGTTACTACATGTAAGCCTTTAAAAGCTATATGTGTCCAGTAGAAAGAAAGGTTACTACGTGTGAGCCTCTTTGTATGCTGGCTGTCTTCAGTAAAAAAAAGTGTCACTACATGTGAGCCTCTTTGTATGCTGGCTGTGTATGCTGACTGTGTTACCTCCATGACAGATCAATATCTTTGCCAAGTCACGCGTCCTGCCCTGTGTGACCTCCAATACAACATCTTTTTAATAAGGGGGTGTGTATCCTAGGGGGGCAGGCCATTTACACTCCAGATGTTGTTGGGCATAAAGATGACAAGTGATACCCCTGCTCAAGTCACCTTCATGGGTCCAAATAACAAGAGTTGCATGGGAGTTAAAGCAGTCTGGGGTATCGGGACTGCCCCCAAACAATCATGTTTCTTCCCAATACAGTTTAAATGGGAGCATGAGTCTGTCAAGATAATCTGTAACACAGAAAAAAATAAAATAAGGCACAACACAGCAGCAATGCAATGAGAACACAACCACCATTAGGCCCAGTTCAGTTGTCCTGCCTTAAACACTATTTCAGAACACACAGAGGTCCAGGTGCATGCCTGCAGACACTGCACCAAACTTCTCATGTAACACTTCAGATTCTCATAAGACTGTTGTTCACTTAACTGTTGAATTTCCTGCTAACTTGAATCCATTTAGAACCCCAAGTGAGGTCCCCAACACCTCCCAACCATTCTTCTCAATTCCTTGTCTTAAACTGGACCACCATGTGTACATTTCCCACTTGTACTATTCAAAAGTGCCCACCCATTTAGTGTCATAATGGGATTCCCTTTATGTTCCAAGTGGATGGTGAGATGTTATATTGCTACCACTTAATCTTTAATATATTGTTTCCTGAGATTCTTTACATCTCTGTATTCCTTCTCCCCACTCCATACCTCATTTCCACCATAATCAGGTGCCTCAGCAGACTGAAGTAGTAGATTCAGTTAAACAACCACAATTATAATTCCTTTTCCTATTTCCAACAACATACAAATGTCCCTTGAGCATGTCCCCATTTAAATGTACATCCCACCAAGCTGTGTTCAATTGTTTGTTCCTGTTCATCAAGTCAGGAGTGGAGGTGTCATTATCTTTATTATGCTGTAAGGGAGTCCATGTCCATGAAACTTTTACTCCAGCTAGGGCAGGTCGAGGTGAGAAGGCAACATTTTTATTTTATTTTTAAATTTTTTTTGAAAATCCAAACTTGACATTTCTATATCCTCTCAGTCTCCCTCCAGTATTACTATATTTCATCTAGGACTGGGGCCTTGTTTCTTTTATTTAAATCCATATCTGTAGTCAAAATTCCATAGGCTTTTGTAAGAACCATGCACATGATCCAAATCACTGACAGCATGATGGCACTGGAGTAAAACAAAATCTGCAACAAGTCAGGTTATATCTCTCCCGCTTTCCTTTCTTGTTCTCTTTTCCCGGTTACTAGGGGTGGGACATCGGGGCAAATACCGGCTACTGGATTTACCAGTTACTGGATTTAAAAAAACCGGATTGCCGGATCTGTGTACCGGTTTACTGGTACCGGATTTGTTCCATTGATTTCAATGGGAAACTGTCCCCATTGAAATCAATGGAAAAAAACACAAAACCTCCCCCCTCCCACTCCCAGACTGTGTGGGTGGAAGGGGGGCACCCCCCACCCACCCTGCCCAGCCTGGCTTTAAAAAAAAAATTTTCCCCCGAAGTCCCTGCTAGTGCGGGCTCCGGGCCGCCGCCGGCGACCCGGAGTCCACACCAGCAGGTACTAGGGTGATCCCTGGGGTGGTGGGTGGTTTAACACACACACCACCCCAGGGATCACCCTACCTCCCAACCCAGGGATTGCCTACCTTGCGCTCCGGGCGGTGGCGGCAGTCCAACTCCGGCGGCTTCAGCTCTGGCTGCCAGCTTCAGCGCTACTAGGCCTTCCTGTGAACTTCCGGGTTTCCCCAGAAGGCCTAGTAGTGCTGAAGCCGGCAGCCACAGCCAGCGCTTAAGCCGCCGGAGTCGGACCGCCGCCACCACCCGGAGTGCAAGGTAGGTGATCCCTGGGTGGGGAGGTAGGACTAGGTAGGGTGATCTGATCCTTGGGGTGGGGGGGGGTGTTAAACACCCCCCACCCCAGGGATCGTACCTGCTAGTGCAGGCTCTGGGTCGCCGGCGGCAGCCCACAGCCCGCACTAGCAGGGACTTCGGGAGAAAATAATTTTTTTTAAATCCAGGCTGGGCAGGGTGAGTGGGGGGGTGTCCCCCCTTCCACCCGCGCAGCCTGGACTGGGGAGGGAAAGTAAAGTGGGGGGGGTGTTTGGTGTTTTTTTTTACATTGCGGCCATTCATTTGAATGGCCGCAATGTAAAAAATCTGGTACGGGGGAATCCGGTAAACGGGCTGGATTACTGGGTTTAATCCGATACTGCTGGTACACCAAATACCGGCAGTATCGGATACCGGATGATCCGGTAGTCCCACCCCTACCAGTTACTCCATAACATGCTTAGGAGAAAAAGAGCCCTGTAAACAAAAAAAACCCAAATAAAACAAAACAAACATATCGGGAAACAAGTGGCGATGAAGAGGATAACTGAGAACCTGCCTTCCAATGATTATGGGAAAACCCATATGACAGCATGCATTATTTTGTCCTTACCATGCACTGAAAGTACAGAATAAATGTGGGCAGCCTTTTAAAAAAAAATTTTTTTTACATTCTGCCACTTATGTGCCTTATTTCACTTTACATAAACAGACACACAACACTGAATGACAAACAGCCATGGCAAAGATAAAACAAAATCAAAACAATAACAAACAAAACCAAAACCAAAACTGCAGTTAACCGCGCCTTCTAGAACATCCAAAACTTCTTTCCTGCTTTTATAAAGAAAAAGAGACAGACCTAGCCTGTATATGGCCTTCATAATTACCTGGAAAGGAATTGGTTGGTTATGCACAGTTCCCTAGATTTGCTTCCTTGGATAGCTTCTCAAATCACTGGAATTCCATATAAGAAGAAGAATGTAGCCTATACTTCCTCCCCCCACTTACTACTGGGAGAGCACGAACAGTATTACCTTAGTAATTACTGTGTCTGCACCTTTAATTTCAGAGGTCTGCTAAACTGAACTTGTTGTCCACAAACTGAGGCTGTAAGTGAAAGCACTCAAATGGTCAAGGGTGCAGTATTACATTTGGAAAGGAGAGAGAGAAAGGAAAAAAAAGTGTCTGAGGGGCTGGATATACTGATGACACCAGCAATGATTATGCAACTATGGAGAAAATATTACCACAACCAGTGAATTTGAAATGAATACAAAGGCAAGGCTCCCTTTCTAGGACTTTTATCATGGCTAATCTGGTGTTGGTATGGACACATTACAAAATATAAAGCAAAAGCAAAGAAGTGTTAGCAGCTCGCGGGGCAGCTCACATGGCACGCGGGGCAGTTCACGTGGCACACGGGGTGATCTAAGACGGTGGCCCCCAAAGCAACCCCCGCGAACCCCGGACCCACCTGGTAGCCCGCAAGGGCGAGAAGCTCGTGGGGGTTCCCCTCCGGTTGTTCCGGAGGGGACCCAGTCATTGGGAGAGCCCCCGGCTCCGCCGGAAGCTGTAGCACGCCCCCCGCACGCAGAGACGGAGAGGCGGGGATCTAGAGCCACGCCCCCAGTAGCAGGGAACCAGGAAGGGTGTGTCCAGGAGTTACAGGGAACGCCCTTAGGAAACGTAAAGGAACGTCGGGTGGAGGCCCCGCCCCCTCTAAACAACCCAGCTGCGACTATTCCTCTGCCCCCGCAGCGCCGATCAGAGCGGCTGCGGGCGCGTACAAGGGCGGGGCCTGGGGTATAAAAGCCAGCGCCGCCTGGGAAACGGCGCTGGTGATTGTTTGAAACTGGCCCCCTTGAGTGAACCGCGAGAAAGAAGCGACTGTGTGCCTGAAGTGTTGCCCGTGTGTCTGGACCCCTGCCTGACCCCTGCAGTCCCTTGAACGTGTGAAGGTGAGAGTGGAAGTTTGTAAGAGAGTGAGTGCCCTGCCTATCCCTGTCGTGGTGTCCTGTATCTTGGAGGTGAGTGCCTGTGTCCTGCATCCCCTTCCCCTGTCCTGGGCCCCTGCACCCCCAGGGGTGAAACCCCCACACCCCCAACCTCGGGAGTACGTTGAGTGTGGGAGTGTGTGTGGGGCAGCCGTGGGTCCGTGGTCAGCAGTGCCCTATGATGATAGGGGCCTGAACTTCCAACTGTGCTTGCACAAGGAAGGGCCCACACACTATCCTGACGGGCATTCGTCCCCAAACGCTCCTTGCTCTGACCACGCACCCCGTAAGGGGGTGGATGTGTGTTTGCCTGAGGCCCGTACCCCGGTAACAAGAAGGCATTCAAGAAATAGGGTGCCAGGCTAAGTCAGAAACTTTCCTGTCTGCTAAGACACCACAACAATACTTAGCTTATCACTACAAACAGTGCAGGAACACTTTTCAATCTCAAATAAAGCACACTCAAAGAGAATAGCTCTTCCATGCAGCAGTGAGTTAGAAAGGAGGGATTTCTTCTTTGCAACAACTGCTGTGCCTATAGAAATAAGCATGGTCAGTGGCACAGAGACACCACATGCTTATGGAAGTGGATGGTTTTCTTTTCTTTTTGAGAGACTGTATTGAAACTGCTACTTTTATTCCTCCTTACAGACTGTTTTAATCCTTGCTGGCAAAACAAATGGTGGCAAAAACAATGTAAATGAAACCTCATTTTAAACAAAATACCTAAAAAACCAACACTACCAATCACAACAATAAAAACAATAATTCTGCTTGTGAGATAGGGAACGCACCAAAAAAAGGGGTGTGTGTGGGGGGGTGTTACTTCAGGCTGGATTAGGTGTGTGTGGGCCGGGGGGGATCTGCCACCCATTTCCACGTTCCCGTGTGTCTGGTAAGGGGAAGCACCTAGGGGGTAGCTGCCGCTGCGATTGGAGCACTAGGAAAACTGCACGGTGCTGAGACAGGCTGAGCTCCCTCTGCCAGTTCCTGCATGCATATTAGCTGTTACAATTTCTGAAGCATTTCACTAGTGGGTCGGTGGCCCCAATCCCTAGGGTTCTCTCCCAAATCCTTAACTGCCTCTATACAGTACCTTCTGTGGTCCTAGACTGTTGACTCTGTTGCTCCTGCCACCCTCTACTATTCTGATTTGGCTTCCTTCCTCCACTGTGGTTATACTGGGCAGGGGAGCTGTTTTTAGTGACAGTTCTAATGGTATGTGGGGTAGTCCTTCTCCCAGGGATATAGCCTTCCCTGTCAGAGCTCTTGCCGGGTTCATTTTTAAAATAACTTCAGTGACCCCCATAACTACCCTCTGTTCGGGGGCAACAGGGCTGTAGGACGGGAGAGGAAGCAACATGGAGAGATGGGTGAAATACATTGCTAAAAACAGGTTGGTGAATGTCAGTATTTTGCTCCAGGCCATGTCCTGGTAACCTGGCCATAGAGGGGGAATCCTGGGGGACCCTACAGGATCCTGGACATTTTTTGGGGAAGGAATAAAGGTCCCTGGGCTGGCCAGAGGAACTTTTCTCTCCTGGGCGACCTGGATGCCAGGCATCTCTCTCTGGCTGAGGTTGCCAGAGCTTCTTAAGGGAGGCATTGCCTTCTGTGGGATCAGGGTTAGCAACCACAGTGGCCGCTTTGTCTGTGTCGGCAGTGTCTGTTAGAGGGTCTGGATCACAGGAAGGTGGGGGAGTTGCAATTTCCTCAGGTTAGTTTACTGCAAAAATATCCTGGATGACATCATTGTCTTCCTCAAAATCACTACTTTCATGCCAGAATTCTGGATCCATGTAATCTTCCCCATTAATCATGGAACTCATTGCAATGGGTTTGCTTTTTACTGCAGGTACCATTCCCTGTTTAAATTGCAACTGCTGTGTCAGAGTTGAAATTTCTTTCCAGAGGAGCCAGATGGCTGCAGCATTTTTGAATTCCTTTTTGGGTTGGTACAAAGAGACATATTTGTCCCATACATCACACAGCTGTGCACAAGAAACTGGGCATGTTAAAGCCTGATTAGACCAGTAGCACAGTCCTTGCTCATATATAAATTTCTGTAGTTGGGGGACAGATTGTACTTTATCCCAATGCTTGGTGGGGACCCCTCCCACATTCTTCCTCTAAACCAAGCCATAGAAACCCAAGTAGTGGGGACTGCCAGACCAGAAATAGTGTCTTATCTTTATTATTACAATTGCCCCGTCCTGCAGTGCGAAAAGTATAATTTTGGTATATAATTTGGTTCCCAACTTTGGCACAAGCCCCACACCTGCAAGTGTGCACCCCTGCAGTTATGAGGGCCTCTAAATGCAACCAGGGGAATGCTATCCAGGCATCTCTAGAGGATGGCCACAATATAGTGTGCCAGCACAGCTGTCTTCCGACAGGCTTTCGTTTGCCAGACCTCCGCTATACCCTAGGACTCCACAATATAGTGCACTAGCACAGCTGTCTTCAGGGAGGTTTTTCATTTGCCGCACCTCCACTAGACTGTGTGCCCCTGTTCCAGGACTTGACGATGCAGTGCGCTAGCACAGCTGCCTTCAGACAGGTTTTTCGTTTGCCGGACCTCCACTACACCGTGTGTCCTTTTACTGTTGACAAGGTGCCATAGATAGCTATATTCCCACACACCACATTCTCCACCAATTGTTAGGAAATAAATGAGTGTGCTGTACCTCAATTTACTCCAAACGGGATCGAAGGTTGCCAATAAACAAGCCAAAGTACATGGGTACAACTCAATTTTATTGGATAGACGCTTAACATCTGGACATGGCAGTGTGTGTTACTAGTTGTGAACCCCAGTAACTCGACCTTGGATATCTTACATGTTAGAGGCAACAGTCCGAGACGCAAGCTGGTTCAGAGGAGAAAAGGAGGGGGACCAACAGATGGCTGGGCAGGATCTCTGGATCTTTGAGAGCGACGGTAAGGGTCAGAGGCCCACACAGTGTCACTGCAATGTTAGTAGCCGCAAGTGCCAGTGACAAGAGATAAGGGCCTGGGAGTTTCCTTTTATAGCTTTATTTACTAAAAATACATGTTGCAGGGTCCCCTCTGCCAGGTGCAGAGAATAAGCTGACTATTCATTATTCTATCACTTGGAGCATAGCCACCAAAGCTATTTTGGCTTTTAGGGAGTTTTAGGGAGTTGCTGAAACTACCTCCCTTTCTTTCAAACCCTCTTTGTTTTCTCAGAGATAGTGGTGTCTGGGTTTGTTATTGTGGCCTTGGAGATACATTTTTCTGCTAGAGTGTGAGTTGTTTACAACTTTATTCTCATGGGCCTGGTTGATTTGTGCCAGCCTGAGGCCCATGCAACAAATTAGTTGAACTGAGTTGTGCAAGCCTCATCCATCTTGTGTCTCTGACCATGGTCAAACTGCCTAATTAATTCATAATACCTAGTCTCACCCAGCGACCTCAGATACACATTGAACAGGAGGGGAGACAAGATGGAAGGGAAGGCCATTGGAGTACAAACAGCAGTCACCCATCATCACTTGCTAAGGACTCCCAAACAGGAAACTCAAGAGCATTCCCGTGCACCTCTGCCAGGTCCTGCAGTTGCTCAAACCACCTCATGATCAACATATCAACAGACTCGGAACGATCTAACAAGATCAACAGAGTGTAAGTTCCTCTGTCAACCTGCAGGTGTAGACATCAACCAAGACTACAGGCATGGTCTCAGTACTATGTCCATGATGAAAGTCTAGCTGACATGGTCCAGGAAACCAATAGCATCAAGATGCGCCCAAAGCTGGTGGGCAACCGCCCATTCAATAACCTTTCCGCTGGGAGCTGAGGTGTGGAAACTTCCTGGAGAGCTTGACTGTGGAAAGCAGAAACTTCAGGGAGGATTACCCTCACCTGGATGCTGTTGTGTCTCCTCTCCCCAAGTACCTTTATACTAGGGTGCTGCTCTGAGAGTGGTGCCTTCAGGGCGGCAGCCGAAGGGTGCTGCCAAAGGGCGAAGCAGCCATTGGTGGTGCCATTAGTGGGGCCGAGGAGGCGGAGGCGGCACGCTATTTTTGAGAGGAGCGACCCGCCAGACTGGAGCCTCTGCTAGAGTAAGTGCCTTGATTGGAGGGTGGACTGAGAGTGAGACAGGGCAGTGCCTCAGAGCTGCTGCGGTCTGCTGCTGTTTTTCAAGTGTGCCCATCACTGGAAGAGAGTGTCATTGCTGGCCAGGGGTTATAGTGGGCTGTTGCACTGAATGTGAATGAGACTTTTTTCTGGGAGGTGGCTGGACGCTGACGGAGCTGCCGAGGCAAGGTGTCACAGGACACACACACCCTGGTAACTGGGAATGGTATTCCCCGATTAGTGATCTGAGCAGTGGCGCACCCTTGTGCACGCAGTCTTAGGTGCTGGTAGGGTGCGGTTAAACTTTTGCCTGAGGAGACGGTCCTTATTCTACGAGTATTTTCCTATGCTGTTTCGATATTGTGTTTGAGTAAGCAATATCTGAAGGGCTTAGTGACCCAACTGGCACTATGGAGTTGAGATCGCATGCGGCTCATTCCCATATTAGCTTAGCAGCTGAAATTGAACAAGCGGAGAAAGGCTGTAGGCTGCCGAAGGTCGCTCTTTCTACCCAATCCAAATTGACCCATTACTTTCTTCCTTCCTGCTCGGTGGGTGGTAATCCAGAAAACTTAAATGTAAACTCTATAATTCCTCTTGAAGCCGAGACACCTGATTTATCACAGGCGGGTATTGCCTTGGAGCCACCTATCAAGCTTGCAGATTTATATCCACATCTTTCATCCCTAAGTAAGAAATCTGATGATTATATGATAAGGCAGGAGATAGATATAGACACCAGGTTCAAGGAACTTGAGGAAAGATTGGATCATTCAAACGAGCTCCTCTTTTCCATGAAGGTTTTAATGGGAGGATTGTGGCTGGAATTTAATAAGTGTAATGCCTCCTCCCACTCCTCTAGTCCCATGGTCCTTCAAGTACAAGATGCAGCCACTCAAACCACCAATCACCTACTCGTAGTATGTGAAAACTCTCTTAATAAGGTAGTGTCCCCCCCCCCCCATATGACTTCTGTTCATTGTCTAATGAGGAAGCATCCTTGAGTAATACACTTAAGGTCTCCCTACAGTAGGGTGGGAATGAGGAGCAGCTCATGGGGTTGGCCCGAGAATTACATCCTAAACCAGCATCTCGCCCTGATCAAGGTGTTTACTTATCTCCTTTCAGGGAGAATTCTCCCAGTAATCCACAGGATAGTTTAGTCTGCTCCCATGTGAACAGTAAGCCCCTCCGGGGGGAAGTTTCTGATAAATCTTTGTATCAAGTAGTTTGTCTTATACAGGGTTCAGATAAGCACTCTTCGGATAGTAATGCTGTGAAACTTACCCGGGGCACGGTTTGGCCGCAAGATAAAAAGAGCGCTGGACTCCAGCTATCATTTTTCACTTCAGCAAGAAAAAGAGATTTGGGTTTCTGAGATGTGAATTTTTGGATTGTGTCAGACTCTTGGATTATGTTAAGTCTACCATGGGAATTACTGTTAACCTTGGGCAGGTTTCAGATATGGTTTCTCTTTTGAGTAGGGGCCAATTTCAGCAATGGGAAATAGTATTTAAGAAAGAGAGAACTGCAGCTGATCTGTGGATGACACGGAGGCATTTAAAAACCTCAGGGATCTTATACAAAGAGTCTAAAATACTCTGGCCTGTGCCATCTACTATTCCTCCACAGATATGTATAATCAGGCTATGGCTATTGTTCCATCTATTTCTATAGCTTCTCAGTCTTATATTAACGCAGACTTGGATATGGTATCGGAATGGGAGCTACTGGATACCACGGGATATCTTCAGTGCCCAAGCTCTCATAGTCCTGATCTTCAGGGAGCTGTAGTGATATTAGGTACCACGGAACCAATAACCACCTTGGGATGTGATTCCCAAGAGGTAGTGTTATCTCTTCTGCATTCAGTCCCCCCTTGTTCAGTTCCCGGCCAAATTATCTGGGACAAATCGATTAAGCAGAGGGCTTTAGATCAATCTCCAGTCCTTGGAGAGCTTTTATCTAAGCCAATCCATTGCCCTCCCTAAGGTGAGGTGTGATCTCCCTGTGAAGTGTCTGTTCCTTCTCTTTCATGACAAACACAGAGTTCTTATTTATGTTACTTGTCATGGAATATTGAAGGTATTAGATCCAAACTACTGGATAGTGATTGGGTATATTTTATAACCAACTATGACATAATTTACCTCCAAGAGTCTTGGCTCTCACAGGATGCAACAGGTTCCCTGTATCTTGATGGTTTCCAGACTTTTGATGTGCCAGGAATGAAGGAGATGAGGAAAGGTCGTAGTTCAGGTGGTGTAATTACGTTTGTGTCTAATAGAATTCAGCCAGATATTAGGCGAATTCTAGAAGATTTGAGGAACTGTATGTTTCTTCAAATCAAGTGTTTGGACTTGGATGAACTTTTGGTCATTAAAATCTATGTTCCTCCCACCCCCACCCCCGAATCCTCTTCCTATTATTTGCCTTCCTTTTGGGATCAGTTCAATGATGTATTAGATCATTTATCACAAGACTATCCCAACAACATGATACTTATAATGGGAGATTTCAATGCGAGAGTAGGTAATCAACCCCTGGATAGTTTTGATCCTCAGTTACAATCTTATTTAAAAATTCCTTCTCGGGGATCTATGGATCCAATTGTAAATGCCCACGGAAGGAAGTTAATTCAGTTTATATCGGAACAGGATCTTTTGGTTCTTAATGGTAGGCTTCCCTCGGATTTTTTTCAGTCAATTTACATCTGACTCCATATTGGGTGTTAGTGTAATTGACTATATGATGATTTTCCCAATTCACTTTCCTATTGTCAAAGATTTTAAGGTACTGAGGAGAGCAGAGGGGAATCACTACCCTTTACATTTGGACTTAGAAAGGATGGATACCTATGAGGACTAGGATTATCCTTCCCCCAGTGCCATATCCTTGATTCGTCTACCTATTAAGTGGACCAACCTGGTTTCAATTCAAATATCGCAGCTGCTGTACTCCGAGGATTTTTTAGCTATGCGGGAGACACTTTTGACAGCAGATGACCATAGTGATGTTTCCCGCCAGATGAAAACTATAATAGAACATCTGCTCCCATACACCACAAAGAAAGTTCCCTCGTCCCTAGGCAGTAAATGTTATACTAATACGAATCCTTGGTATGATCAGTACTGTAGGTCTGCTAAGACTACCTTAGCTAAGGCAAGGAGAATGTGGACTAGGTACCATCATAAAATCGATTGGGAATTATATGTCTCTAAAAGGAAGGAGTATTATAGTCTTCTAAGGAGTAAGAGGGCCGTTAAGTCTGCTCAAATTTGGGCTGGCCTCCAGGTTGCAGCTAAGACCCAAGATCTGACTAGATTCTGGAAACTGCTTAACAGCTGGCAACAGAAAGGTAGTGAGGCCAGCGCAAATTAAGGATGAGTCCGGGATACTTTTTTATAGAGATCTGTATCATGACTCCTGCCCTGAAGTACCTGATTAGAGCCCTCCTCCTCTTACGGACTTGGTATCAAATGACCAACTCTCTTCATTTTCCATGGTAGTTAGAGAAAGGGAAGTGTATGAGTGTATTTGTAATCTTAGGTCGGGTAAAGCTTCAGGGGTTGATGGTATGCCACCAGAGTCGTTTAAGGATAACCCGGGTTGGTAGGTTCCCGTTCTTGCCAAGTTTTTTACAGTCATAAATGTAACTTGCTCAATTCCAAATGCTTGGGCAGTGGCAACTATTATACCTATTTTCAAGAAGGGAAATCCCAATGAACCCACCTGTTATAGACCTATCAGTCTTCTGCCTGTTCTCAGCAAACTGTATGCCCGAGCTCTTTTGAACTCTCTCGAAGACTGGGCACGCTCTTATGCTGTTATAGCGATGAACAGGCACGATTTCTTACAGGAAGGTCAACTTTGGACAATTGTTTCATATTAGCTCAACTAAACGATAAATATGTTCAAATTAGGAGAGTTAGGCTGTTTGTAGCTTATATTGATCTGGCTAAGGTTTTTGATTCTGTTCCCAGAAAGTTCCTATGGCAGAAGCTACACAACATGGGGATCAACCCTGGCTTATTAAAATTAATAATCTCTCTCCATTAAGGTACTAAGGTGGTGGTTAGAATAGGGCCCTATGGTCAGGTCATTAGTTCCTTTGTGTTACAACAGGGAGTAAAGCAGGGTTGTCTTCTAGCCCTGCTGCTATTTAATCTTTTAATCAATGACTTGGTGCATATAGTAGGAACCATTCATACTACTCCCCCTCATATTCAGAAGAGACCAGTCTCAATACTGCTCTGTGCAGACAATATAGTCCTTTTATCTCAGACCAAACAGGGTCTCCAACAGTGCTTGAATGCCTTTAACTGTTTTTGTGTGCAAAATCATATGGTAGTTAATGTTGGCAAATCCAAAATTATGAGTTTTGGTACGACTCGCCCTAACTATAGATGGAGGATTGGCTCACAAGAATTATTCCAGGCAATTCACCATTCTTATCTGGGGCTTATATTCTCAGCAACTCAGGCTTGGAGTGTTGGGCAGCCAAGGCATCTCAGTCATCTGCTGGAATTCTAAGGCTATATCGTTCTGCTCCAGTGGCTCCTCTTGATTTAGTAATTGGTGTTTTTAAAGCTAAGGTTCTCCCCCAACAGAATTGGTGTATTATAGCTATGCTCCTAGATGGGAACTGCTTCAAAATTCCTTCCTAAGGTCTATCCTAAGAGCTCTGAGAGCAACGCCTCTCCACATGCTCCAATTAGAAACAGGTTTTCTAACAGTGCAGTCCCAATGTAATCTTAGAGCCTTATTGTTCTAGCATAAATTATCTCATGGGAAGGCCTCCCCCTTGGCATACCAGTGCTATCTAGAACAAGGTATTGTGCAATGTAAATGGTGGAGAGGTATTAAGAATTGGCTGCCAATCTCTCCTTCCCCTTGAACGATAACGAGGTTCCAGAACATATTATGGATAGGGCTGAACCTAAATGGAAAGTCAGAGATATAGCTGTGCGAAGCAACTTGCAAGCTATCGCGGCAACTACGATTGCCCCAATGTATTTGCAAGTCAAATCCAACTGTGCCCTGGAGCACTACTTTCTCCAACTCCAAGATCCCAGTCTAAGGAGACTGATAACTCCTCTTCCGATTTAACCTGCTGGAAACCACAGTAGTGAGAGGTAGAAGGGAGTGAATTCCATACTGTAATAGGTTCTGCTGTTGTGAGCTGCATGAAATAGAGATGCTGAAACATGTTTTGTTTTACTGCCCTTGGTATGAGGACCTTAGGAGAGCATGGTTAAATCTAATATTTTTGAATTCTTCCCTCTCTTTGGATCAAAGAATGATCAGTTTACTTGTAGCTGCAGATGTGGACCAAACCAAAGCAGTTGCTTTCTTTCTTAAACTTGTGGAGAGAGGGTGGGAAATATCCAAGGAGTAAAGCTTAAGCTTTCAGACTTAAGGCTCCTCTCGTTTAAAAAACCAGGGCTGGTCCATAGGGGGTATTCCAATTCAGCAAGTCCAAGCCTTTAGATATTTAGGAATGTTATTTCATAAATCTGGGAGTTGGCATGAACATATCAATAGGGCCATGCGGTCAGCACAAGCAGCCGTGCAACCAATCAGCAGGCTTTTTGCCAGGCAAGGTAGGATGGCAATTTGTCCAGCCCTTCAGGTTTTCAATAGTAAAGTAAAGTCACAATTACTTTATGGGGCCGAGTTATGGGCCCCTTTTCATTTCAACAAGGTTGATAGGATCCAATCTCTATTTTTGCAGAGACTTCTGGGAGCTCCAAGAGGCACACCTATGGCAGCCATTCGGGCAGAGCTGGGCCAGAAATCATGGACCCTGGCTGCTAAAGAAGACTCTATGACATTCTGACTCAAACAGCAATTAGGGCAGGGATCCATTTTGTCAGGGGCCATGCTTGAGGACCCTTTTTTGGACTCCTGGTCCTTGCGGCTGAATGTTCAACTAAAAGAGATGGGTGTCTCCCCAGATTACTTGAAACATAAGCTCCCAGGTTCATGCAAGATGGAGGTCCTTTCTAGACTACAGGATATAGGCAGGCAAACTGAGCTTGCCAGAATAAGATTATCTCCACACATTCAGGAGTATTTGACATACGTGCCGGCTTTAGGGCAGGTTGTCGCCTATTTGGTGGTGCCCATTTCCGGCAGAGCTAAACATCTTCTCTCTAGTGCTCGTTTCAATGCATTTCCTTCCCGAGTGTTTGAGGGAAGATTGCAGGGTATTCCATTCCCAGATAGGTTGTGTCCTTTTGACAACTTAATAACGGAGACAGTTGGGCATATTATTCTACACTGCCACCTCTATGATGGCTTACGTCAGGAATTCCTTGCTTCTATTATTGGAAAGTACCCAGGTAGAAGTGACCAAATACTATTAATTCTGCTTTTGGACAGCTCGGATCCAGACATAATACGGAAAGTAGCTGCGTTTTTGATAAGAGCAGTTCACCTTAGAATTCGTTTTCTTAATTTATCTCCCTGACAATGCTAATGCTAGTGATTATTAATTATTTATGTATGTAGCTTCTGCTGGTGATAGTTGATTTTAGTAATGTTAAACCTGTTTCTGTTTTGTCTGTATTTTATTTTACGCAATGATCTTTGATCACGCAATAAACAATCTGATTTGACTTAAGGCAGCTGCTAACTAGGGATGGGCGAACAGAACGTGGTTCGGATGTTCGGTCGTTTGGTTCGAAACCCGAGTTCAGGTTCGATGGTTCGGTTCAGCTGAGTTTGGTTTGGCCGAACTTTGCCAAACAGTCAAAAATAGCAAAAACGAAATGAAACCGAAACCAAAACAAAACCAAAACCTAATTTTCGGCCCTCAAAAGACATTTTTCCTGCCTCCGAACTCATCCGAACTCGTCCGAACATGACCAAACTGTTCGGTTGTTTGAGAGTTCGGTTCGGACGTTCGGTTCAGACGTCCGAACAGACTGAGTTCGGTCCAAACTCCGAACATCCAAACCGCGTTCGTCCATCCCTACTGCTAACTTCAATGATTTTAAAGGGGTCAGCTTATTTATTGATTCTGATTACAAGGCATAGAGGATCAGTATATTATTGTCTAATGGAGTACAGTAACTCTTTCCTTTGGCCTTACGGGGCTTACTTTGTTATTGGCTATACTGATATTACCATTATAATTGTTATTTTATTCCATTCAATTAACTTCATATTGTAATGTTATATTTTGTTTTATTGTGTTTTAAACTTATTTGCTCATACTGGGCTCTTTCTTTGATATAGCAAACTGCTGGATGCAAATAAACTAAACTATAAACCAATAATCTTCCCTAAAAAGGGGAGGTTAGAGGCAGGGTAACAGCTGGCTAGAGAACCAATGCCGAGTGTTAGTTTCTTGAGTAGGAGCCAGAAAGCTGCAGTTCTGAGGGTGTCCAAGAACCTGCCCTCCTGAAAAGAGTCACTGACAACCCCAGCCAGCAATGGCTCCAACATCTCTCAGCTGGCTTTCACCAGCCAGGACGGGCAAGGATCTAATTCAGAGCCAGTCATCCACATCACACCAAGCACCTCCCATTGAAATTGATCCAAATAAAAAGGACAAGACAGAGTTTCTACAATCCCAAACTCTGACTCTGCAGCCAAAGCAGCAGTACCCAATTCATGGTGAATACAAGGCATTCTCTCTGTAAAGTGGATACCAAATTCTTCAAACCGAGCAATAGATGATTCCAGTTCCAAGTGAACGCAGACTGGATTAACCAGACCACTCACCACCCGGAACAGCTTCACAGGGTGCAACCTTGCAGATGCTATGTTGGTGGAGAAGAAAGCTTTTTATGCCACCATCCCAGCCACAGCACAGTCCTTCTAAAAAAATCAGTATTACTGTAGCAGGGAGACGATGAGCACCCCTGTTTCAGTTGGCCAGTAAGGATGCTGGCCCTTTAAAAGAACAGCGAAGGGACGGCTCTCGGCGGTGCAGCTTTAAATCCGCCGCCTGAAACTGACCAGCAGCAGCTGAGGCTGCTGAGAAGGTGCGACCACAAGCCCAGAAGTGGGTTAGCGTCCTGGCAAAACAAAGAGCTTGGATGGAGCCAGGGAGGAAGGACTCTAACAAGCTGCTGAGCTGGGAGTGACCCCAGGAGGAGTTAAGACTGTGAGTAGTGGCTTGGCCACATAGAGAAGATACAGAATTGCCACCGGAGCAGAGCAGGTTAGTTCACACCTGCTGCCCGCTTAGGGGCAAGGACTTTGGAATTTGATGCCAGGGAGGGCTGGGGAGAGAAAGCGGGAATGCCCACTGGACCCCTCAGAGGAGAGAGTCAAAAAGGGGCTAGAAGAACCTGAAGCAGAGACCCAAGAGAGTAAAGTCCTGACAGCTGAGACTGTGTTGGGAGTCTTAATTGGAACTTGGAGTCCTGTGGGGCTCAAGGTGGTTGACAAATAAGTAATTAATAAAAGGATTGTTAAAGGAGAAAATAGAATGTGGTCCCCGCCTGAGGTTACTGGGGAAACCGATGACCCCGAAACTGGTCCTGAAGGTAGTGGGGATCATACCCCGCTGCCACAGCTACAATCAACTGGCATTCAGTGTGAATCAAGCGCCACCTGTACTCTTAACTGCCTTCCCTCCTGCTTCAGTTTCCTCAACTCCTCTGTATACCAGAGGGGCCTATTGTAGCAGGACAGAGTATTTGTAGGCTTTCTGGCCCTTTAAGAGCCTAAGACAGAGGGCCAGTAAAGTGGCTAATTGGGGCCAGCTGAGCCTGAGTGGGGCCAAGTCAGCTGGAAGCCCCAAAAGCTGAGGAGACGCCTCAGACAGAAGAAGACATTGGGGCTGCGAGAGACTTTGGGTGAAGCTAGAGGAGCTTAGGGGAAGCTCTTTCTGCTTCATGGATAGGCGAGCTCAGAGAGACTGAGGGTAAGAGGCTCTGAAGGGGAGAACCTGAAGTGATGAATGGACTGTATCTATATATGGGGGGCTGTTGATGATGAAGGAACACATCTTGTACACTGAGTTCGGAGATGTTGCATGGACTGTCTTTGTGGGGCAGGATCCTGCTAAGAATTCCCCAGTGGGACCCCGTCGTCCCTGTTACATCTATGCTGCCGAAGCAGTGGCAACAGACCCCTGATCAATGACACTGATTAAAAATTACAATCATGTCACTGACTAAAAATTATAAGCTGCATAGCTAAACCTGCATTTATATAAACACAAGAGAATAAAAATAACAAATAAAGCAAGTGTTACTAATTGTCCCTTGTTTTAAGGAATCAAAAGAAGATTTAAAGGTGAATAACATTTTACATCTACACCAGGTTGAATATACCAGGAAATACATAATTGCTGGCTTCTACTCAGTCTGGAAATCTTTATCAAATCTACACATCAAATATCTCAGAAAGTTTAGTGATCTAGCCTTTCCATGTGTAATACACACAAGGGAAAAGGCCCTCTCCCCCTACTATGTTCAACTAGATTAAAACCAGAATTTTTCACTTAGGCCATTTGCACATGAGACGCCTCCACCCATCAGGTGTGTGGGTGACCGCGCTTGGGAATGGTGCCAAATGGGTGTGCTTGCTCCCGCGTCCCACCCACCTCCCCCCATCTTCACCCACGGAGCATCCAAGAAAGAGCTGGGATGCTCTGTGAGTGGAGATGGGTGGAGATCGAGGTCCCAATGCCACCCACCCA
Organism: Sphenodon punctatus; assembly: GCA_003113815.1. Classification (NCBI taxonomy): domain Eukaryota; kingdom Metazoa; phylum Chordata; class Lepidosauria; order Sphenodontia; family Sphenodontidae; genus Sphenodon; species Sphenodon punctatus. Next base: position 460,493 of record QEPC01012309.1, read on the forward strand.
ACCATTGGAACAGGAAAGCACACCCACCCATGAGAAGGGTCCTCCCAAACCAATGAGCAATGGCTAGAGAGTCACAGCAGGTGCCTGCAAGCAGACACAACTCAATTTCTCTCCATTTCAGAGTTACCTTCCATGAGACATTCCTTGCATGAGACACCAAACACCCAACTGGGAGCCCTTAAAGGACACGTGAGCAAGAAGATGGGTGCGCTGGCTCCCTGCATGTCAGGCATGAAAAGCCAAGGACAAGACAACGGAAGGCAGCACCATGGAACCCACTGTAACCCTCCAGGTAACCATAGAAACCCCGGGCCAGCCAGGGGAGGAAGACCTAGCCCACCAGGGCTGGGGAGAGGGGCCGGATGATAACTGACAAGTCCATCGTACCTGAACAAGGGAACACCCACACAGCAGCAGCACCCACTGCAGGCAGTCAGGCAATGGAGGAGGGCTCTCCTGACAGTCAGGTAACACTAGGGAACCCCACCGAGACAGGGGAGATGGAGGGCACAGACCAGTCCCATGAACCCTCATGGGTACCACTGGCCAGGCCGCTGACTGCTCCATTGCCCCCAAACAGGAGAGCACCCGCACACTCGAGCACCTCAACACCAGGGAAACAATAGAGGAGGGCCTCCCTGGCAGTCAGATAAAACACCAGGAACCCCCAGGGGAAGGGAACAGACCAGCCCCGAGAACCCACATGGTTACCGCCGGTCAGGCTACTGCTCCCGAGCAGGAGAGCACCTGCACACCCAAGCACCTCACCACTGGGGAAACAACAGAGGAGGGCCTCTTCAGCAGTCAGGTAAAAGATCGGGAACCCCCAGGGGGAGGGCACAGACCACCCCCGAGCACCACCAGGTACAGCCAGATAACACCTAATGGGAATGCCTTCCCCCAACATGAGAGCACCTGCTCCACTGCCACCACAGCCACCGGGCAGATCCCAGGCACTAAGGCTGGACGGACCCCCATAGGCAGCTCCCAAAAGGGCCAGTAGTGTTCCCGGGAGGAGATGCTAGCATTCATAATCTGTGGGGGAACAGTAAGGTCCAGCATGACCTGGTGAGATGCTTCAAAAACATTATTATTATTTTTATTATTAGCAAGCATGTATATAGCTCAAACAATGTACCAGGTGCTTTACAAAGTAATTGAATAGACACGTTCCCTGCCCTAGGGCTTACAATCTGAGAGACGGGGGAGGGGGGGACAAAGGAAGGGGAACAGAGGGAGAGACAAGGAGTGTAACATTCACAAAAGCATGCAAGTGTATGAAGCCATATCCCAGGAATTTATTTATTTATTACATTTTTACCCCGCATTCTCTCACACAATGGTGGCTCGGAGCACCAACAACATGTACAAAAATACAATAAAATACATAAAACAAAATATTATATTGCCCCATGGTTTAGGATGATTAAAACGATTTGGGGATTTGAATCATATTTAGACTATTTACAGAACCGCAGATGACTAAAACCACGGTAGTGGAAGGACGTTATAAGAGGGTCAAATATGAGCTATGAGTCTGCAACTGCCCCATGGGGTGTGTGGAAGATATTGCCCACTTTCTGTTATCTTGTCCCTTTTATAATATTCTTAGGGAGGTATGGCTCCAGCCGTTTTTGCCTGGTTTATCACGTTTGGGGCCAGACCAGGGGTATAAGCAGCTACTCATCCGTCAAGATAAAGAGGATGTGGTGGCCATTGCGTCTTATGCTTTATTAGCCTCAAAGAAGAGAAACCTGATTGGGGGGGCTTTATAGGGGAGATGTTCTGCTATTAAACCCCTGCCAAAGTAAGGTAGTTAGTCAAGAAATAGCTGACCCAACTACACCCCTTGATTGTTTCGGTAAAGATGGTACTGTAACATCTGGAAGGAATATTAAACCCAAGATGTTACTAAGATTTTAGTAATTTATTGCCCTGTAAAACCAGAGATGTGCTCTATGGATAAGGCCCAAGGATAGGCCAAAACTAAGGAATCGGAGATATTTATTCCATGGGCAGAATATGTAGAACAATAAGAGCATGTAAAACGGTTGATATGGCCGATTTGGTATATTTTGGATACTGTAAAGTTTGGCTATGCATTTGGTATATGGTTTTAATCAAAAAAAATATGTTTTTTCTTTTGGTTGTTTTGGCCCATTATTATATGGTCGGAATATTTGTTCTGTTTGTTGTTTATGGGTTCTATGTTTTGTTTGTATTTTGTATGTTTGTATTTATGTTTGTCGGCCGTGGCGAAAGCCTGTGCCTTAATCAATCAATCAATAAATATAATATTAAAATTGCTAAAAAGACTATATGCTAAGGCAATAAATAAATATACCCTCCCAACCCCCACCTACTCCCCCTCTTCCCTGAAGGCCTGGAGGAACAACCAGGTCTTACATGATCTTCAGAAAGTGGGGAGGTCCGGGGATAAACGGGCCTCCATCACGAGGGAGTTCCACAGCCTAGGTGTGACCACCGAGAACGCCCTCCCCGCTGTTGCCACCTGGAATACCCGGGAGACCTCGAGTTGGGTGCCCCTGACCAACCGCAGGGGCTGCGAAATGACCCGGGGCCTGAGACGGTCTCGCAGATAAGCAGGTCCCAAGCCACTTAGGGCTTTAAAGGTCATTACCAACACTTTGAATTGGGCCCGGTAGACTATAGGCAGCCAGTGCAGAGACCATAGCACAAGTGTAATGTGCTCACGGTGACCCATCCTCGTTAGGAGAGAAGCCGCCACATTCTGCACCAGCTGCAGCCTCTGAACCATCTTCAAAGGTAGCCCCACGTAGAGTGCGTTACAGTAGTCCAGTCGAGAGGTAATGAAAGCATGGATGATGGTTGCCAGGTCCGAGTTGGAGACATACGGCCAAAGCCGTCACACCAGATGCAATTGGTGAAATCCTCCCCTTGCCACAGCCTCCATCTGACAATTCAGGCAGAGCTATGGGTCAAGGAGCACCTCCAAACTATGGATCTGGGCGGCCAGAGGGGGGCAGACCCTGCCAATGACGGGAGCCACCACCACCCCGGGCTTACCAACCAGAATCACCTCCGTCTTATTGGGATTCAGCCTGAGTCGATTCGCCTTCATCCAGTCCCCCACAGCCACCAAAGCCCTAAACACCAGGTAAGCACCGAGACTGCCGGGCCTGGATCTTCAGAAAACAAGAGGTAGAGTTGTGTATCATTGGCGTACTGATGACATCGTATGCCGAACCATCTCATGACCTCCCACAAGGGTTGCATATACACATTGAAAAGGAGAGGGGACAGAATAGAACCCTGCAGGACTCCACACGTGAGGTCCCGGGGAGAAGACGTATATTCCCCGAGGACCATCAACTGAGTTCTCCCTGCCAGGAATGAGTGGAACCATTCAAGAACAATCCCACTCACCAGTCCCGCAGCCTTGTCACCAACATCTCATGATCAACGGTATCAAACGCCGCCGACATATCCAACAAGATCAAAATAGATTATCTGCCCTGATCTATTTCACAGCGTAGGTCATCAATCAAGGCCACAAGTGCAGTCTCCATGCCAAACCCTGGATGAAAGCCGGACTGCGAGGGATCAAGAAAACGGACCCAGTCTAGATGCCCCTGTAACTGTCGGGACCACCACCCATTCAATAACCTTCCCTAAAAATGGAAGGTTAGAGACTGGCCGATAGCTGGCCAGGGAGTCAACACTCAAGGATGGTTCCTTGAGCAGAGGCTGGACCACTGCCTCCTTGAGACAGCTCGGCCCTCTGCCCTCCCTAAGGGTGGCACTGACCACCCCCGCCAGCAACGGCCCTAATGTCTCCTGGCTGGCCTTCACCAGCCAGGACGGGCACGGATCTGATTCATAACAAGTGACCCGCACTGTTCCAAGGACCTCCGCCGCATCAGCAGGCAACACCCACTGAAACTGATCCCACAAATACTGAGTTGACATGACGGGACGTCCTCTACCTCTAGTTCACTACCTGTCACAACTGCAGCATCGAGGTCGTGATGAACCTGAGCAATTTTATCTGCAAAAAAGTCAGCAAACATGTCACAGAGGGCACTGGGAGATTCCAGTTCCAGGCGGAGAGAAGCCGGACTGACCAGCCGGTGCACCACCTGGAAAAGCTCAGCTGGACGTGACTTTTCAGACGCACTGAGGGCAGCAAAGAATTCTTTCTTTCCTGCACGCACCGCCACAGCATACGCTCTTACACTAGCTTTATGCTGCAATCGGTTGGCTTCAGTGCAAGACCGACGCCATCATCGCTCCAACCGCCGTCCATCTTGCTTTATCCAGCGCCAGTCCTCTGTGAACCATGGTGACCCCTGTCATCGGCATTCCAGAAGCAGATGCCTAGGGGCCGTTCGGTCAATGGCCTCAGTTAAATAGCTGTTGCAAAAGGCAATGAGGCAATCGAGTGACCGAGTCATCAAGATCAGGAGGTAATTCCCCTAGAGCATTCCGGAACCTTTCTGGTTCCATAAGTCTCTGGGGGCAGACCCAACGAACCGGTCCTACACCTTTCTGGGGGCTGACATGCGCCAGGAGCCTACTCTGGAGGAGGTAATGATCCTTCCATGACAGGTGTAAAGTTGTCACATCCTCCACTACCAGATCCCCCACCTCAAGGCCTGTGCAGAATATCAGGTCAAGGGTATGGCCCCCCTCACGTGTCTGGCCCCAAACCATCTAAGACAGTCCCATGGTTGTCATGGCGTCCATGAATTCATGCTCTGCTCCCCCAAGACTGACGTCGTCATGGATACTGAAGTCCTCCAGGACCAAAGTCTTCAGGGACCGCAAGACCACCTCCAACACAAGTTCTGCTAAAGCTTGTAGGGATGTTGCTGTATAGGTAGGTATGTGGTATATCAGTAACAGCCCTAATCTGTCTCCAGACAAATCGAACACAAGGTGGACCCCCTCCATGCCCATGATAGTCTGCAGAGGATACCACCTCACAGACCAGGTATCCTTAAAAACAACAGCTACACCACCTCCTCGCTTCTCTGCCCTGGGCTGGTGCTGTACAGAGTACGCGCCCGGAACAATGTCAACCAATACTGGCCCCGACCGATTGTCCACCCAGGTCTCTGTAATGCACACGAGGTTGGCCGGCCGATCCAGAATTAACTCTCAGATTGTCATTGATTTATTACTGACTGACCTTGCATTCAACAGGTACCCCTGATCTTGATCCCTGTCATATCTGCCTGGGGGCCTCTCCGAGGTACAGGAATCAAATATCTGTCCCTCCTAATTGCTCTTCTTTGCCTCCCAGTATGACCATACTTGCCCCGACCCATCACAACCCCAATGGGTGCGCCCCCTCGGCTCTCCCCCCCCCGGTTGTTGCTCCACTGAACCCGCATGGACCAACCCTCCCCCCCATAACCCCCTCCTATTCCCCACCAACCTCCNTGCTGGATGCAAATAAACTAAACTATAAACCAATAATCTTCCCTAAAAAGGGGAGGTTAGAGGCAGGGTAACAGCTGGCTAGAGAACCAATGCCGAGTGTTAGTTTCTTGAGTAGGAGCCAGAAAGCTGCAGTTCTGAGGGTGTCCAAGAACCTGCCCTCCTGAAAAGAGTCACTGACAACCCCAGCCAGCAATGGCTCCAACATCTCTCAGCTGGCTTTCACCAGCCAGGACGGGCAAGGATCTAATTCAGAGCCAGTCATCCACATCACACCAAGCACCTCCCATTGAAATTGATCCAAATAAAAAGGACAAGACAGAGTTTCTACAATCCCAAACTCTGACTCTGCAGCCAAAGCAGCAGTACCCAATTCATGGTGAATACAAGGCATTCTCTCTGTAAAGTGGATACCAAATTCTTCAAACCGAGCAATAGATGATTCCAGTTCCAAGTGAACGCAGACTGGATTAACCAGACCACTCACCACCCGGAACAGCTTCACAGGGTGCAACCTTGCAGATGCTATGTTGGTGGAGAAGAAAGCTTTTTATGCCACCATCCCAGCCACAGCACAGTCCTTCTAAAAAAATCAGTATTACTGTAGCAGGGAGTCGATGAGCACCCCTGTTTCAGTTGGCCAGTAAGGATGCTGGCCCTTTAAAAGATCAGCGAAGGGACGGCTCTCGGCGGTGCAGCTTTAAATCCGCCGCCTGAAACTGACCAGCAGCAGCTGAGGCTGCTGAGAAGGTGTGTCCACAAGCCCAGAAGTGGGTTAGCTTCCTGGCAAAACAAAGAGCTTGGATGGAGCCAGGGAGGAAGGACTCTAACAAGCTGCTGAGCTGGGAGTGACCCCAGGAGGAGTTAAGACTGTGAGTAGTGGCTTGGCCACATAGAGAAGATACAGAATTGCCTCCGGAGCAGAGCAGGTTAGTTCACACCTGCTGCCCGCTTAGGGGCAAGGACTTTGGAATTTGATGCCAGGGAGGGCTGGGGAGAGAAAGCGGGAATGCCCACTGGACCCCTCAGAGGAGAGAGTCAAAAAGGGGCTAGAAGAACCTGAAGCAGAGACCCAAGAGAGTAAAGTCCTGACAGCTGAGACTGTGTTGGGAGTCTTAATTGGAACTTGGAGTCCTGTGGGGCTCAAGGTGGTTGACAAATAAGTAATTAATAAAAGGATTGTTAAAGGATAAAATAGAATGTGGTCCCCGCCTGAGGTTACTGGGGAAACCGATGACCCCGAAACTGGTCCTGAAGGTAGTGGGGATCATACCCCGCTGCCACAGCTACAATCAACTGGCATTCAGTGTGAATCAAGCGCCACCTGTACTCTTAACTGCCTTCCCTCCTGCTTCAGTTTCCTCAACTCCTCTGTATACCAGAGGGGCCTATTGTAGCAGGACAGAGTATTTGTAGGCTTTCTGGCCCTTTAAGAGCCTAAGACAGAGGGCCAGTAAAGTGGCTAATTGGGGCCAGCTGAGCCTGAGTGGGGCCAAGTCAGCTGGAAGCCCCAAAAGCTGAGGAGACGCCTCAGACAGAAGAAGACATTGGGGCTGCGAGAGACTTTGGGTGAAGCTAGAGGAGCTTAGGGGAAGCTCTTTCTGCTTCATGGATAGGCGAGCTCAGAGAGACTGAGGGTAAGAGGCTCTGAAGGGGAGAACCTGAAGTGATGAATGGACTTTATCTATATATGGGGGGCTGTTGATGATGAAGGAACACATCTTGTACACTGAGTTCGGAGATGTTGCATGGACTGTCTTTGTGGGGCAGGATCCTGCTAAGAATTCCCCAGTGGGACCCCGTCGTCCCTGTTACATCTATGCTGCCGAAGCAGTGGCAACAGACCCCTGATCAATGACACTGATTAAAAATTACAATCATGTCACTGACTAAAAATTATAAGCTGCATAGCTAAACCTGCATTTATATAAACACAAGAGAATAAAAATAACAAATAAAGCAAGTGTTACTAATTGTCCCTTGTTTTAAGGAATCAAAAGAAGATTTAAAGGTGAATAACATTTTACATCTACACCAGGTTGAATATACCAGGAAATACATAATTGCTGGCTTCTACTCAGTCTGGAAATCTTTATCAAATCTACACATCAAATATCTCAGAAAGTTTAGTGATCTAGCCTTTCCATGTGTAATACACACAAGGGAAAAGGCCCTCTCCCCCTACTATGTTCAACTAGATTAAAACCAGAATTTTTCACTTAGGCCATTTGCACATGAGACGCCTCCACCCATCAGGTGTGTGGGTGACCGCGCTTGGGAATGGTGCCAAATGGGTGTGCTTGCTCCCGCGTCCCACCCACCTCCCCCCATCTTCACCCACGGAGCATCCAAGAAAGAGCTGGGATGCTCTGTGAGTGGAGATGGGTGGAGATCGAGGTCCCAATGCCACCCACCCAACCATTGGAACAGGAAAGCACACCCACCCATGAGAAGGGTCCTCCCAAACCAATGAGCAATGGCTAGAGAGTCACAGCAGGTGCCTGCAAGCAGACACAACTCAATTTCTCTCCATTTCAGAGTTACCTTCCATGAGACATTCCTTGCATGAGACACCAAACACCCAACTGGGAGCCCTTAAAGGACACGTGAGCAAGAAGATGGGTGTGCTGGCTCCCTGCATGTCAGGCATGAAAAGCCAAGGACAAGACAAAGGAAGGCAGCACCATGGAACCCACTGTAACCCTCCAGGTAACCATAGAAACCCCGGGCCAGCCAGGGGAGGAAGACCTAGCCCACCAGGGCTGGGGAGAGGGGCCGGATGATAACTGACAAGTCCATCGTACCTGAACAAGGGAACACCCACACAGCAGCAGCACCCACTGCAGGCAGTCAGGCAATGGAGGAGGGCTCTCCTGACAGTCAGGTAACACTAGGGAACCCCACCGAGACAGGGGAGATGGAGGGCACAGACCAGTCCCATGAACCCTCATGGGTACCACTGGCCAGGCCGCTGACTGCTCCATTGCCCCCAAACAGGAGAGCACCCGCACACTCGAGCACCTCAACACCAGGGAAACAATAGAGGAGGGCCTCCCTGGCAGTCAGATAAAACACCAGGAACCCCCAGGGGAAGGGAACAGACCAGCCCCGAGAACCCACATGGTTACCGCCGGTCAGGCTACTGCTCCCGAGCAGGAGAGCACCTGCACACCCAAGCACCTCACCACTGGGGAAACAACAGAGGAGGGCCTCTTCAGCAGTCAGGTAAAAGATCGGGAACCCCCAGGGGGAGGGCACAGACCACCCCCGAGCACCACCAGGTACAGCCAGATAACACCTAATGGGAATGCCTTCCCCCAACATGAGAGCACCTGCTCCACTGCCACCACAGCCACCGGGCAGATCCCAGGCACTAAGGCTGGACGGACCCCCATAGGCAGCTCCCAAAAGGGCCAGTAGTGTTCCCGGGAGGAGATGCTAGCATTCATAATCTGTGGGGGAACAGTAAGGTCCAGCATGACCTGGTGAGATGCTTCAAAAACATTATTATTATTTTTATTATTAGCAAGCATGTATATAGCTCAAACAATGTACCAGGTGCTTTACAAAGTAATTGAATAGACACGTTCCCTGCCCTAGGGCTTACAATCTGAGAGACGGGGGAGGGGGGGACAAAGGAAGGGGAACAGAGGGAGAGACAAGGAGTGTAACATTCACAAAAGCATGCAAGTGTATGAAGCCATATCCCAGGAATTTATTTATTTATTACATTTTTACCCCGCATTCTCTCACACAATGGTGGCTCGGAGCACCAACAACATGTACAAAAATACAATAAAATACATAAAACAAAATATTATATTGCCCCATGGTTTAGGATGATTAAAACGATTTGGGGATTTGAATCATATTTAGACTATTTACAGAACCGCAGATGACTAAAACCACGGTAGTGGAAGGACGTTATAAGAGGGTCAAATATGAGCTATGAGTCTGCAACTGCCCCATGGGGTGTGTGGAAGATATTGCCCACTTTCTGTTATCTTGTCCCTTTTATAATATTCTTAGGGAGGTATGGCTCCAGCCGTTTTTGCCTGGTTTATCACGTTTGGGGCCAGACCAGGGGTATAAGCAGCTACTCATCCGTCAAGATAAAGAGGATGTGGTGGCCATTGCGTCTTATGCTTTATTAGCCTCAAAGAAGAGAAACCTGATTGGGGGGGCTTTATAGGGGAGATGTTCTGCTATTAAACCCCTGCCAAAGTAAGGTAGTTAGTCAAGAAATAGCTGACCCAACTACACCCCTTGATTGTTTCGGTAAAGATGGTACTGTAACATCTGGAAGGAATATTAAACCCAAGATGTTACTAAGATTTTAGTAATTTATTGCCCTGTAAAACCAGAGATGTGCTCTATGGATAAGGCCCAAGGATAGGCCAAAACTAAGGAATCGGAGATATTTATTCCATGGGCAGAATATGTAGAACAATAAGAGCATGTAAAACGGTTGATATGGCCGATTTGGTATATTTTGGATACTGTAAAGTTTGGCTATGCATTTGGTATATGGTTTTAATCAAAAAAAATATGTTTTTTCTTTTGGTTGTTTTGGCCCATTATTATATGGTCGGAATATTTGTTCTGTTTGTTGTTTATGGGTTCTATGTTTTGTTTGTATTTTGTATGTTTGTATTTATGTTTGTCGGCCGTGGCGAAAGCCTGTGCCTTAATCAATCAATCAATAAATATAATATTAAAATTGCTAAAAAGACTATATGCTAAGGCAATAAATAAATATACCCTCCCAACCCCCACCTACTCCCCCTCTTCCCTGAAGGCCTGGAGGAACAACCAGGTCTTACATGATCTTCAGAAAGTGGGGAGGTCCGGGGATAAACGGGCCTCCATCACGAGGGAGTTCCACAGCCTAGGTGTGACCACCGAGAACGCCCTCCCCGCTGTTGCCACCTGGAATACCCGGGAGACCTCGAGTTGGGTGCCCCTGACCAACCGCAGGGGCTGCGAAATGACCCGGGGCCTGAGACGGTCTCGCAGATAAGCAGGTCCCAAGCCACTTAGGGCTTTAAAGGTCATTACCAACACTTTGAATTGGGCCCGGTAGACTATAGGCAGCCAGTGCAGAGACCATAGCACAAGTGTAATGTGCTCACGGTGACCCATCCTCGTTAGGAGAGAAGCCGCCACATTCTGCACCAGCTGCAGCCTCTGAACCATCTTCAAAGGTAGCCCCACGTAGAGTGCGTTACAGTAGTCCAGTCGAGAGGTAATGAAAGCATGGATGATGGTTGCCAGGTCCGAGTTGGAGACATACGGCCAAAGCCGTCACACCAGATGCAATTGGTGAAATCCTCCCCTTGCCACAGCCTCCATCTGACAATTCAGGCAGAGCTATGGGTCAAGGAGCACCTCCAAACTATGGATCTGGGCGGCCAGAGGGGGGCAGACCCTGCCAATGACGGGAGCCACCACCACCCCGGGCTTACCAACCAGAATCACCTCCGTCTTATTGGGATTCAGCCTGAGTCGATTCGCCTTCATCCAGTCCCCCACAGCCACCAAAGCCCTAAACACCAGGTAAGCACCGAGACTGCCGGGCCTGGATCTTCAGAAAACAAGAGGTAGAGTTGTGTATCATTGGCGTACTGATGACATCGTATGCCGAACCATCTCATGACCTCCCACAAGGGTTGCATATACACATTGAAAAGGAGAGGGGACAGAATAGAACCCTGCAGGACTCCACACGTGAGGTCCCGGGGAGAAGACGTATATTCCCCGAGGACCATCAACTGAGTTCTCCCTGCCAGGAATGAGTGGAACCATTCAAGAACAATCCCACTCACCAGTCCCGCAGCCTTGTCACCAACATCTCATGATCAACGGTATCAAACGCCGCCGACATATCCAACAAGATCAAAATAGATTATCTGCCCTGATCTATTTCACAGCGTAGGTCATCAATCAAGGCCACAAGTGCAGTCTCCATGCCAAACCCTGGATGAAAGCCGGACTGCGAGGGATCAAGAAAACGGACCCAGTCTAGATGCCCCTGTAACTGTCGGGACCACCACCCATTCAATAACCTTCCCTAAAAATGGAAGGTTAGAGACTGGCCGATAGCTGGCCAGGGAGTCAACACTCAAGGATGGTTCCTTGAGCAGAGGCTGGACCACTGCCTCCTTGAGACAGCTCGGCCCTCTGCCCTCCCTAAGGGTGGCACTGACCACCCCCGCCAGCAACGGCCCTAATGTCTCCTGGCTGGCCTTCACCAGCCAGGACGGGCACGGATCTGATTCATAACAAGTGACCCGCACTGTTCCAAGGACCTCCGCCGCATCAGCAGGCAACACCCACTGAAACTGATCCCACAAATACTGAGTTGACATGACGGGACGTCCTCTACCTCTAGTTCACTACCTGTCACAACTGCAGCATCGAGGTCGTGATGAACCTGAGCAATTTTATCTGCAAAAAAGTCAGCAAACATGTCACAGAGGGCACTGGGAGATTCCAGTTCCAGGCGGAGAGAAGCCGGACTGACCAGCCGGTGCACCACCTGGAAAAGCTCAGCTGGACGTGACTTTTCAGACGCACTGAGGGCAGCAAAGAATTCTTTCTTTCCTGCACGCACCGCCACAGCATACGCTCTTACACTAGCTTTATGCTGCAATCGGTTGGCTTCAGTGCAAGACCGACGCCATCATCGCTCCAACCGCCGTCCATCTTGCTTTATCCAGCGCCAGTCCTCTGTGAACCATGGTGACCCCTGTCATCGGCATTCCAGAAGCAGATGCCTAGGGGCCGTTCGGTCAATGGCCTCAGTTAAATAGCTGTTGCAAAAGGCAATGAGGCAATCGAGTGACCGAGTCATCAAGATCAGGAGGTAATTCCCCTAGAGCATTCCGGAACCTTTCTGGTTCCATAAGTCTCTGGGGGCAGACCCAACGAACCGGTCCTACACCTTTCTGGGGGCTGACATGCGCCAGGAGCCTACTCTGGAGGAGGTAATGATCCTTCCATGACAGGGGTAAAGTTGTCACATCCTCCACTACCAGATCCCCCACCTCAAGGCCTGTGCAGAATATCAGGTCAAGGGTATGGCCCCCCTCACGTGTCTGGCCCCAAACCATCTAAGACAGTCCCATGGTTGTCATGGCGTCCATGAATTCATGCTCTGCTCCCCCAAGACTGACGTCGTCATGGATACTGAAGTCCTCCAGGACCAAAGTCTTCAGGGACCGCAAGACCACCTCCAACACAAGTTCTGCTAAAGCTTGTAGGGATGTTGCTGTATAGGTAGGTATGTGGTATATCAGTAACAGCCCTAATCTGTCTCCAGACAAATCGAACACAAGGTGGACCCCCTCCATGCCCATGATAGTCTGCAGAGGATACCACCTCACAGACCAGGTATCCTTAAAAACAACAGCTACACCACCTCCTCGCTTCTCTGCCCTGGGCTGGTGCTGTACAGAGTACGCGCCCGGAACAATGTCAACCAATACTGGCCCCGACCGATTGTCCACCCAGGTCTCTGTAATGCACACGAGGTTGGCCGGCCGATCCAGAATTAACTCTCAGATTGTCATTGATTTATTACTGACTGACCTTGCATTCAACAGGTACCCCTGATCTTGATCCCTGTCATATCTGCCTGGGGGCCTCTCCGAGGTACAGGAATCAAATATCTGTCCCTCCTAATTGCTCTTCTTTGCCTCCCAGTATGACCATACTTGCCCCGACCCATCACAACCCCAATGGGTGCGCCCCCTCGGCTCTCCCCCCCCCGGTTGTTGCTCCACTGAACCCGCATGGACCAACCCTCCCCCCCATAACCCCCTCCTATTCCCCACCAACCTCCTTCCCCTACCCCCCTTGGGCCCCACCTCCCATAGGGGAACCAAACCCTCCCCCCTTATTGGGTCAGACCCCCACATACATCAGGAGGACACACCCAACCTTCCCAAAATCCCCCCACCCTCCATCTCCTCCCCCTCCTTGATCCCCCCTCTCACAGGGGGACCACACCCTCCCCCCCTTGTTGAGTCGAACCCGCCCTCACACCGGGGGGACCTGCCAAACCCAGTCCCCCCTCCTTGCCCACACATTAGGGGAGGCGCTCATCCCCACATCCCCCTCCCATCCACCCACCCACCCCACTCATACTCAGAAACTTGCCCTATAAAACTAATCCTCTAAAACCAGTCAGACACACACACACCCAGCCCTCACCTAAGGGCCACACCCAAGGGCCCTTATGTGCCTAGGGTACAGTAGGGACATGGAACAGTGCAGGTAGCAGGCAAAGGACCTGAGGTCAGGATACAAGGAGATCCATGACAACAATGTCAGGTCCTGCCAAGCCCTGTGTACAAACGAGTTCTACAAGGAGCTAGATTGCTTACTCTGTGTGGACGAGGAGATTGCAGCCTCCTGCACACACAGCACAGCCTTCGCCATGAGCAGAAAGCAGGTGAAAACACACACACCTGCAAAAAAAATGAAAGCAAGGGGAGTCTGATGCCGCTGGCAAGGCTAGTCAGGAAGCGGGAGGACACGACCCTGTCCTGCAGATGGAGAAGGCGTCTCTGGGGCTGCCCTGGAAAATCCCCAGCCACTGTAGCATTTGAGTCCCATGCCCGTTTACCAGCATGTGCAAGGTGGTGCCTTTTGGAGGTTCTCAGAGGAGAACAGGGATATCCTGTGCCGTCAGATCGCACAACAACAGGCAGGGAACTAAACCCAATGTTCTAGTGGCTGCAGCCTATCAGCCCCAGTACTTGTGTCTGGGCACTATGAGTAAACAGTACAGTTAACAGTGGACGTGTTTCCAGCTTTTTTTCTGTGTGTCCTGTCAACTCTCCATGGTTAGTCACCTTGTGCAGCACCATGGTGTAGGTCCTATCCTTGCTGTTCTGGCAGGGTTGCTCTAGCCTTTTCTGTTGCACCTTGGGCCCAAGGAATCCTGTGCATTCTCCTGAGAGGTGCACCTGCACCTTGGCCAGGTCTCCCATAGGCACATCACCTTCCTGCTGTGGTACCCCTAGCAGCTTGTGGCTGGGTACTTCCAACTTCCCAGTAACAAGTGAGGGAGAGGGGTTGTGGTGGTCACAGAAGAGAATGATATATAGGTGACAGTTCTGCTGGTCAATTGGCATCACAAACACTGTGTGAAAACAGACATGATGCTAACCACCCTTTGACCACACTTGGTGGTCATTTATGCATGTTTCAGGGCTGCATAGGGCACCAATACAGCCCTGCAACATAAATAACCACCAAGGGTGGTTAGCGTCATGTCTGTTTTCACTCACATCTTGTACCAAAGTGACAAACAAAAGAGAATCCCTGGCATAGGCTCATACTCTCCATATGCTGTGTAGGCATATAGCTTTG